>CM062807.1:398268670-398534661 GCA_031772625.1 Pinus tabuliformis | reverse complement strand
CAATTAGCATGATACATATAACATCAAATATTAATGATATAACTCTAATCATCAAGTTAACTAACATATAACAACAATAAGTTAACATATAACATGCTTCATCAACAACATAACATAATCATCGAGCTAACTACAAGTTAATGTATAACATATTCATCAACTACATATAAAATAATCATCAAATTAACTAACATAAAACAACAACAATAATGCATATAACAACAAGTTACTATCATTCATGCTATCTGACACATGTGCAATGACTATACTAATCAACTAGCATTTATCATACATGTAGCCATAACATCAATAGAATGAAAGGCATACACGTAACCATAAATCATATAACAATTCTTAACCTACATATCTGCATGCCCAACATACAAACCTGTATGACAACATGCTCTTTCCTCGAGGTGCAATGCTACAAATTCACTTTAATGATTTGCATCTCCTGCTCTATCTCAACCAACACATTAGCATCATAACATACTAATATCATTATGATGACCTAACTGCATACAATGACTTCACAATGCATGTCTGACTTACCATACATGCATAACCATAACCATGACAATGCATGCATATACACATAGACACACATAACAAGGCATATACACCCATACACTCATGATAACACATCCCACAACAACACCATCAACCTTCACATGGTGACATCACTACAATCATGATCAACGCCATGCAAATACAACAAGCACATGGACCACAACGATGATTAAGACACGTGAAAATGACATGAATGCATGACCAATACCGCTCATCCAGTTCGAGGGGTGAACCACGCTCTGAGACCACTCTGTAACACCCTCCTCCCACATCTACCCAAGTAACGACAAACCGGGTAAACATGCGACAAGAGGCTACTATGGTTGGATTCAACCTCCTATGTGACCTTAAGGAAATGGAATCAATGGAAACACAACAAACAGACCTTCCACATCAGCTACAAGACCCTTGAGAACCATGCCAACACTTCAGGCAGCTTGCCCCTGGGTCCCACTGAAACTTCTGATCACTTTCCCTCTAGACGCTCTCATGTTATGGGCATGCCAATGTCCAGGGACCTTTGGACACTCTCAAAGACCTGCATACCAATGTACAAAGACCAATTTGTCTAGTTCTGTGCCAACATCCCTGGGATTTGAGCCACTTTTTTCGGCCCAAGTAATTGCCATAAATGGAATGATATCTTAAGAGTAGTAAAATAATAAGGAAACAATGAAGTAGAAGCAATTAGTTAAACAAGCCCTTAACCAGACCCCTACTAGCCATGACAGACATTTCGTCAAACATATCGCAAACATGTAATCTATAGGTGTAAACAATAGAATTAAGCATAGGGATCTCATACTTATTTGAGAATCGCTAAGAACCATTGTTCCCTCATGTCTTTTGTTGCATTATCATCTATTAGGTCATATATACATTGTCCATTCATTTACAAGTAGAAACATACTGTGAGCCATACATAGTTGTTGTCAGCAAGCATACATATAACCAGCATGGTAACAACAAAAATACCATAAACATATAAGCCATAAAATCCATATATAAACTAGTGCATTTAAACATGAAATCCAAGGGAATGAATTTATCATTAATTAATGTAAAAACCAACATGATATGGGACTACCATGTTCCAGCCGACCATAGATTGGTTGAGCCAAGTCTCTTTTCAGCCAATCACCCTCATGCCATATTCCAAGCATGAATGTGGGACTTATAACCAACCGAAAAGAACCAAACAAGCATGGATGCTACCGGAGTTCTCCACCTACACTGTGAGGAATTTGAGTGCCTCTTAGTCTCTTAGGCTTTACCATAATCCACAGTCTGATCTAGGGATCACCAGATTCTACACCAAGATCCACTATCCAGGATTTACTGTACATCCCATCGCGAGACTACTAGACCAAATGGAGAGCAATCCACCTCTTGGCTTTACCGTATATCTTGTTATTCACTAGCAAGGATTCCTAGGCTCACCAAGGCACACAATCCTAGCTTTATCGTAACCCACAATCTGGCTCAAGGGTTACTAGGCCAATGGCTTTACCGTGATCCATAGTCCGGTTCAGGGACGACTAGGCCATGTGTTTGTCAATTTAGAGATCCACCCCACTCAGATTCAAATCCATTTGGCGATCCATCTCAAACGAAGTATGAGAACCCATCTCATCAAGGTTGTTAGGAAATGGAAAGGCTAGGTTGAAAACACTGTCACGCCTGGCAAAGCCCATGCCATGAAAGAAAACAACCACATGCAATGCCATGCACGCCAAATTTAACACGGAAAATACACATGCAAATCGATACCTGCAAAGAATCTTGTTGTAGTGGCTTGATCCTGCCTTCCTCTGCTTGATCTTTGCTTCCTCTTGCCTTCTTTGTCTTTCTTGATCCAATGCCAAAGTGCTCCAAGAAAACTCTAAGTGTCCAAGAGTGAGAGAGAGAGAGAGAGAATAATGAGACTGCTCCAAAACTAAAATGACAAAAGGTTACCAACTGATCCTCAGAAGCCTTTTTATGAATGAAGTCTCTATTTCCTTCATTTTTCATTATTTTCCTTCAATTTCCTCCTCGCATGTAACCTGTGACCTTTCACCTTCCTTTTCTCCTAATTTCGATTATTTTCATATATAAATGTGCCAAAAATGTCACTTTTCCTTTCCAAAGCCTTTGTCAATTTCCTTTAGCCATAATAACTAAAATGAACACCCACTAAGGTGTCTTGCCCACCATTCAATTTGGAATACGTGTCCCATCAACCGTGGTCTTATATATATATTTTTTACATGTATTTTTAACCAGGGCTGTTATAGAACATTCCCCCTTGGGGGACATCGTCCTTGGTGTTCAATCACACATATACCTCAACAAACTGTTGAAAAGAAAACATACTACTCATGGAGTTTTATAACATAACTCGATGTGGTATTTACGATGACCATATGCTAAAACATGACAAACATACCGTTTACTGGAGATTTATAACACAACTCATTACAATATTTACAATAGCAACCACATATACACACATACACATTTGCTTCACCCAACAAATAATTATATTGTCTATGAAGCTTTATAAGTCCAGCTCGATAAAGTATTTTCAATGATATACACATATACACATTTTCTCAACCAACAAATAAAAGGATATGATGCCTGCATCCACAACAAGGGAAACCAAAGGCTCACACCTCCACCCTCAAAGTAATACCATCATTCACCTCCTTCCTAGGAAGTCCAGAATCCATTGCAAAGTCAAATCTGCATCCAATGTCTAGCGCTACGATCTTGTGCCACTTCTCTTCTCAGTGAACAGTTACCGACTCATTGTTCCAAGGCGCACTCCCAATGTGCATTTGATTCCATCTGGCAACGTTGATGACCAAAAAAATCCATCCCCGATCTTCCCTTCTCTGCTACACAGTCCCTTGGGCAATCTGATCACCCCTTCCAAGTTCCTTGACATCCCCTATCTTGGGCAATCCATCCCTTGGCAAGGCTTCCTCACATCGGAAGGTCAAATAACCAATGCATATACCTGCCTCAAAACCATCATACCATTCATAGCATGCTCATGGAAATCAATGGACACTATTGGGTACCAGTGTCCCACAATAACTCTACTCCTGAAATGCTTTAAAAGCATACTGTTGCATGTTCCAATCCCTTTCCCTGCATCTACTGATCTTGCAATCAGTTTCAACCACCCAACTAAGAATTTTTGTGCTTCCTGTACCAAGCACATAACTTCCATTAGATTTAAAATAAATTGAAATAAACTCACACCATACCTCATTGGTGGCCCATCAATAAGGCACACTTGCAGTTATGTTTGCTTCATGTCACAATAAGTCAAACTAACATATTTGACCAAATCATCATGTAAAAACATATCACATCAGGTTAGCTCAAAACACAACCATGATAGATCTAAATCATAAATCACATGTAACCATCATAAACCAAAATCATAGATCACATGTAATCATCATAGGTAAGAATCATAAATCTCATGCATAATAAAATTGAAATAAAATGTTGATACTTATCCTTTAATCAATCCTTAGCTTCTACCTTTGTGCTTATTTTGTATGCACACTAGATCGATTGCTACACCCGACAAACACCCAGCGACTTCTCCTTAACCATGTGCACATTCACATAGTGTGCATCACACACATACAACCACACACGACATACAAGACCCTGCAATACATGCACCTACACCTGACATACCACACATACACCTACACCCAATGTACAACACAACATAATACATATACGTACACAGAGCACAAGATAACGAATACACATGTCACGATACCATGACTACACAATGCACATACATAGTACCACATGCCCACAACACAACATGTATGACATGCACACAATACCACATGTACACCAGTACCACATATACAACATGTACACAGTACCACATGTACACTGCACCATCTACACAATGTGTGCACAACATCACATGTACATGACACCACTTGCAAAATGTGTACACAACGCCACATGTACACTACACCACATGTACACAGTACCACATGCACGACATGTACGCGACACCACAAGTACACAACATCACATGCATGACATGTACACATCACCACATGCACACAACACCACATGTACAACATGTATACAATACCACAGCTCACAACACCACTTGTACAACCATGCACACAACCACCATATGTACAACATGCACACAACACCATATGTACATAGCACTTCATATACAACATGTGCACAACACTATATGCACACAACACCGCAGATCCATCATGCACACAATACCGTATGTACACAACACGGTATATCCATCATGTACATAACGCCATCTATACCCATCACTGATATGCAACATTCACACAACACTATCTATACCACCTTGGACATAACATTGCATAAAAAACATGTACACACACCATATATACACAACATCACAGATGAAACATGTACAACATATGCAACATGTACAACATATACTACATATGCACAACAATAGTAGCACACATCTAAAAACACATTGTCTCTACCAACCAACCTTGCTTCCAATGTCTCTCTGCCATCTATGTTTATCCTAGCATGTTGCAAAGCACAATGTTTTCATTTTGCTGATGTATTCTTCAGCGTTACCTATCATAACATAAACATAGACACAATACAAGCATACAATATCAATTCATATCCACATGATATTGACCTCATATATTTGTCATGACTACTCTTCCCACTTGATTCCCATAAGACCATGAACCTTGCCATGCCATTCACCTGCATAAGTAATCATTCCTCCATGCACACAACACCATATGTACATAGCACCATATGCAAAACATGCACACAACACTATATGTACATAGCACTTCATACAATATGTGCACAACACCATATGCACACAACACCGCATATCCATCATGCGCACAGTACCATATGAACACAACACCGCATATCCATCACGTACATAGCACCATATATATCTATCACTACATATGCAACATTCACACAACACTATATGTACCACCTTGTACATAACATTGCATAAACAACATGTACACACACTATATATACACAAAACTGCATGTGCACAACATCACAGATGCAACATGTACAACATATACAACATATGCACAACAGTAGTACCACACATCCAAAACCACACTGTCTCTACCAAGCAACCTTGCTTCCAGTGTCTCTCTGCCATCCATGCTTATCCTAACATGTCGCAAAGCACATTGTTTTCATTCTATTGATGTATCCTTCAACGTTACCTATCATAACATAAACATAGGCATAATACAAGCATACAATATCAATTCATATCCACGTGATACTGACCTCATATATTCGTCATGACTACTCTTCCCACTTGATTCCCATAAGACCAGGAACCTCGTCATGCCATTCACCTGCATAAGCAATCATTCCTCCACAAGAATGATCCTTGACAACCCTGTCGGACAATGATATATATAGATAAACATCAACATAAAACAATCATGATCTTATGAGACAACAACATACATACATACATATATACATGCATATATATAAACATTAGCATAAACATGATCACAACATAATTACCAAATATCACAAGGTCAAGGTTAAGAGAACTCTCCCTTTATTTGTGCACACCATGCACAACATTGAGAACACTCGTTCCCAACATAGCTAAGGTATCTGACGCCTCAGGTCCATTTACTTCACTTTTCTTGATTACCTTTCCCATGACTATCTTGTCATCGTCCATTTACACCAATGGACCCAACTAGTCCAAATGGTTGCCATATTCTTCTCCTCAACTACCTTTATAGATGCACTGAGATTCATCCGGGCTTTACATCACCTGTTGGGTTTCATTCAGCTCTTCTCGAACTCCATTGACTTTCATCTTTTCCCAACCAATTCCCAAGACCCAAAACATAAAAGGAAAGAATAAGAAGCAAACCATGAAAGACCAATAACAATACAACACCGCGAACAAAGTGGTGTGGACATACACTAGACATCAATGAAGCTGCAAATCAAGCACTAACAAATCACCAAAGACCAAAAGCACAATACTGACAACAAACGCCATGACTCAATCCCCATGGTTCCAAGGGAAAGCTTCACCTGAGCCTTCTTCAAAATTTCATGGTAGTCCCTTTGCCATGCAACTCCTTGCATCACACTACCATAAACACATAATTGTCAGTGTATAAATAAAAATAACAACATAGTAGTTACCTTACCTTATTGTGTCATGCACATTGCCTTGTAACTAAACACGTCCATGCCATCTCTCAAGGGACTCCAATTCCCTTGACAAATCCGTCTAACTATAACTAGAAACTAACTGATATACTTGTCAAATACATGTTCATGACTATTGCACATATCCGCATGATATCATTCAAAATCAAAATTAAGAAGACTTTTGGTATGCAAAGAACTCATTCGTTTGGAATTAGGGTTTCCAAACATAGCCAAAGAATTCTTGCCCAATTCCTTTCTTTTACCTTTTTACCTTGTTGCAGTTGAGTCTTACTATGCACTGTCACATCACCCAACTGTTAGTTATATAAACACACATCAACTATTACCTTGTCAAGCTAATACCAAACATGTTTCCCTACAACTACTCACACATGTCAGTCTCACATTCCAAAGATCAAGACATCATGTATATTAATCTAAAATCAACCTTTACCAAGTCTAACAACCATGTCATAATCAACAATCAACTCACATACATCAATTATAATACATAATGCTACAACTATCACCTACTTACACTCAAGTACATGTCAGTTATCTCAACACACATGGGTTAGTAAAATCATCTTAAAATAAGCTCATTTCGGCAAGAAATCTTATAAACACATACTCATATCATTTAAGTAATCAAACATTCAGACAACAGATAGATGACATAATAGACACCAAACACTCAAACACCAAATAAACGACATAGTCAAACATTCAAACACCAAATAGACGACATAAGAAAACTCATACCTTAATGTATCTCAGGGAGGCTATCTTGTCTACACAATCAATCTATATTAGCATGATATAAATTCACAACGAATCAAGTCAGCATAAATAAGGTCATGATATCCAAAACAATAACTAACTAACATGTTCAAATCATAAGCCCATAAATAATTTTCATTCATGCATAGAAATCACATATGCAGAGTTAGTCTAGATTAGTAGGACACAATATCACAAATAAGTCGACTCATAACTGAATGTCGTAACCGTAACCAACTACATAGGCCAATCCAATTTAGTGTGATATATATAACATCAAGATATTAATGTTATAACCCTAATCATCAAGTTGACTAACATATAACAACAATAAGTTAACATATAACATGCTCATCAACAACATATAACATAATCATTGAGCTAACTACAAATTAACATATAACATATTCATTAACGACATATAACATAATCATCAAGTTAACTAACAGAAAACAACAACAACAATGCATATAACAACAAGTTACTATCATTCATGACTATTCGACACATGTGCATATGACTACACTAATCAACTAGCATGTATCATACATGTGACCATAACATCAATAGAATGAAAGACATACACGTAACCATATTGCATATAACAATCCTTAACCTACATACCTGCATGCCCAACATACAAACTTGTATGACGACATTCTCTTGCCTTGAGGTCCAATGTTGCAACTTCAATTTAATTATCTACATCTCCTGCTCTATCTCAACCAACACATTAGCATCATAACATACTAATGTTATCATGATGACCTAATTGCATACAATGACTTCACAATGCATGTCTGACCTACCATACATGCATAACCATAACCATGACAATGCATGCTTATAGACATCGACACACATAACAATCCATATACACACATACACTCATGACAACACACCCCATAACAATAGCATCAACCTTCACATGGCGACAACACTACAACTATGATCAACACCATGCAAATGCAACAAGCACATGGACCACAAGGATGATTAACACACGTGCAAATGACATGAATGCATGACCAACACACCGCCCATCTAGTCTGAGGGGTGAACCATGCTCCGATACCACTCTGTAACACCCTCCTCCCACATCTACCCAAGTAACTGCCTAACTGAGGTAAACATGCGACGAGAGGCTACTATGGTTGGATTTGACCTCCTATATGACCTTAAGGAAATGGAATCAACAGAAACACAACAAAAAGACCTTCCACATCAGCTACATGACCCATGAGAACCATGACAACACTTTAGGCAACTTGCCCGTGGGTCCTACTGAACTTCTGATTAGTTGCCCTTTGGACGCTCTCACAAGCTTGCTGCTAGGATCCAGGGACCAATTTGTCTAGTTTTGTGCCAGCGTCCCCAAGATTTGAGCCATTTTTTTGGTCCAAAGCCCAGTTCACTACCCATAATGGAATGTTATCTTAAGAGCAGTAAACTAACATGGAAACAAAGAAGTAGAAGAAATTATTTAAAGAAGCCTTTAACCATACCCCTACTAGCCATAACAGGCATTTCGTCAAACATATCGCAAACATGTAATCTATATGTTATGCAACCAACTCACAAAATAAAATAAAAGATAGATCAACGACTTCAAAATCAGCCTCTTCGAGGGGGAACCTCCGTTACATTACACAAATGAATAATTCTTGGATGATACAAATGACAAGACCTCCTTTCTATATATAGGAGTCTAAGGGGTCACAATATAATCAAAGCCGACATAACAATAATAATGTAAGGGCACAATAATAATAACAATATGGGGACAACATGGGCACAACAATAACAATAAGGGGCTACAATGACAATAATAATAAGGGAATACACTAGTATTATAGGGACCTAATCTCCTTCACAAAAGTGTTGTACTCAACATTTGAGTAGTTCTGGATGCTTCTGTATAAAATTCTCATCCTCCCATATGGAATCTTCAACGGGTAAGTTCTTCCACTTGATGAGATACTATGAAATTGATCGATTTCATAGTTATTGAGTTCTTGTTTCTATGGCTACTTCAGGTTCCAATATGATTTTTCCTTCCTTGTTAAGTTCTGGCAATATTGTTTGAACTGGGAGCTTGTCACCTATAACCTTATTTAAGCATGAAACATGGGAAACTGGGTGCACTCGGGAACCTGCAGGAAGGTCCAATTTGTATGCCACAGTACCAATATTTTACAACACCTTGTATGAACCATAATACTTTGGTGATAATTTATTATCCTTCTTAGCTTGCTTGTGGGGCATTTGTTTGTATGGTTGTAGTCGTAGAAATACCCAGTCACCTACATCAAAACTTCTTTCACTACGATGTTGATCTGCCTGTTATTTCATTCTATTCTGCACCAAAGTGAGGTTATCCTTTAAGAGTTGGAGAACCTGTTGTTGATGCTCGATGTGATCTTCCACTGCTTGAACCTTAGAATTTTCTCTTAAATATGATGCGATGGATAGTGGATGATATCCATAAAGTGCTACAAATGGGGTCATTTTTGTTGTAGTGTGGAAGGAAGTGTTATACCACAATTCAACCAGAGGCAACCATTTGATCCAATGTGTCTGTTTATCAGATGCCAAGCAACGAAGATATCCTTCCAAACATTTGTTTGCTGTCTCAGTTTTCCCATTAGATTGAGGATGATAAGATGAGCTATGAGCTAACTGAGTACCCATACAAGAAAATAATTATATCCAAAATTTTTGAGTGAAAATGGGATCTTTGTCGCTTATAATAATCTTTCGTTTTCCTTGTAGCTTTTGAATTGTTTCCATATATGCAGTAGCAACTGTACTAACTTTAAAGGGATGAGATAATGCACAAAAGTGTCCATACTTGGTAAGTCTATCAACTACCACCATGATGACACTCGTTCCTTTGGACTTGGGGTAAACCAGTGATGAAATCCATTGAAATGGATAAAGGTTGTAATAGAGTTAGGGTATTAATTGTTTCAACTTTATTTTGTTAGCAAACCAAACATTCTGCCACAAACTTTTGAATATCAAATTTAAGGCCATCCCAAAAAGAATCCTTCTTAGCCCTATGGTAAGTTTTAAAAAATCCTGAGTGCACTCCTAAGGGAGAGGTGTGCAATTCCATAAGAATCTTTTATTTTTTGAGTTGGGAATTCTTACAGAGGTATAAGCGATCTTTCTACCATAACGAATCATTTTTCCAGCTAAATGTATCACATGTATTGGGATCTTGTTGTAACTTTTGAATGAGTGCCCACACTTCTTCATCATTCTTCCATTCATCCCTTGCTTCGTTTATCCAATCTAGTTGGATAATAGAAATGGCGCAAAGTAATGCTTCGACATCCTCATCCTTTCTTGAGAGTGCATCTGCAACAACATTTTGCTTCCCTTTTTTGTATATGATTTCAAAGTCATAACCCAACATCTTTGTGACCCATTTTTGCTACTCTTTTGAAGACAATATTTCTTCTAAAAAGTATTTGAGACTATCATGATCTGTTTTTACCTTGAAGTGTCTTCACATTAGGTAAGGTTGCCATTTCTTAAGTGCATGTAGTATTGCCAACATTTCCTTCTCATAAATAGATTTGTGTAGATACTTTCATTTGATTGGACGACTTTCGAAAGCAATGGGTCTTTCTTCTTGCATTAAAACAACACCAATTCCATTTCATGAGGCATCACATTCCATAATAAAGGTTTTTGTGAAGTCTAGCCTAGTTAAGACCGGTGCTTGGCACATTGCCTCTTTAAGATGTTCAAAGGCCTTTGTTACTTATGGAGTCTAATAAAATGCATCTTTCTTCAATAATGTTGTTAGAGGTGCTGCTATTCTCCCATAATGCTTAACAAACTTGCGATAATACCTTGTCAACTTGAGAAATCCTCGCAGATGCTTTATGAATGTGGGGATTTTCCATTCCTTAATGGCTTTAATTTTGCCAGGGTCTACCTTAACACCTTCGTGAGATACAATATGACCCAGATATTCCACCTCTTGTACTCCAACAAAAACATTTGGAGGTTTTGCATATAACTTTTTCTCCTCCAATAGTTTGAGCACCCTGTCAACATGTTGAACATGATCATTCCAAGAATTGTTGTAGATTAGTATATCATAAAAAAATACTAACACAAATTTTATAAGGAAGGGTTTGAAAATGGAATTCATCAAACCTTGAAGTGTAGAAGGTGTGTTAGTAAAGCCAAAAGGCATGACCAAAAATTCATAATGACCCTCATGAGTTCTAAATGTTGTTTTCAGAATGTCTTCAGTCTTCATTCTAATTTGATGATATCCTGGACGAAGATCCAACTTGGTGAAGTAAATTGATCCATGCAATTCATCCAATAATTCATCAATGACAGGAATGGGAAATTTATCTTTAATAGTGAGCTTGTTGAGCTCCCTATAATCCAGACAGATGCGCCATGATCTATCCTTCTTGTGCACCAATACTACTGGAGCAGAGAAAGAACTTTGACTAATTTGAATTATACCAACCTCTAGCATTTCTGCAACCATACGTTCAATTTCACTCTTTTGGGCATAGGGATATCTGTAAGGCCTGATGTTTGGAGGAAAACTTCCTGGAATTAAATGAATAGCATGATCATGATCATGAATAGGTGGGAGGCCTCTGGGAGTCTCAAATACCTTGGAATGATTGTCCAAGACTTTTTGGAGATCTGGAGAAATAGATGATTTCAATGTGGGAACCTCTAACGAACATAATTGTGCAATTATGCCTCGTTGTTCTTTCTTTAGAAGCTTTGTCATGCCGTTAGAGCTTATTATCTTTCTCGGTTTCCCTGCGATACCCCTTAATTCAACTTCCTTTCCTTCCAAAAAAAATTTAAGAAAAGTTCTTGAAAATTAAAAGTTATCGTACCCAAAGATTGTAGCCATTAGACTCCTAATACAACATCAACACCACCCATTGGAATGGAAATCATTGGACTATTCAATACATATTCTCCCATGGATAGCTTGATATTATGGCACTTTCTAGAGCAATTTATGGTTCCTCCATTTGCAACCATCACTTGACACTCTGGTGCTGGATATAGGAAGCAATTCAATTCCTTGGCTATCTTACAATGAATAAAATTATGGGTACTACCCGAATCAATCAACACTATTACCTTTTTTCTTCTTGATATGTCCTTTTATCTTGAGAGTTTGAGGAGTGGTAATTCTGGCCAATGCATTACAAGATATGGTCAAATTCATTTCTTTTTTATCTATGGTTTTTTCCTGGTGTATATCCTCTTCCTTTTACACTTCTTGTTCATTTTCCTCCTCCTCTTCACAATCTATGTAAAATAATTTCTTCTCATCACACTTATGACCTTTAGTGTATTTGCTATCACAACTATAACAAAGCCCTTTTGCTATTTTTTTCTTCCAATTGTTGTGGTGTCAACCTTGTAGGTTGTGGAAGGCTAGGGGAAACAACACTTCAATCTTTATAGTTGTGAGTGGTTGGCTTCCTTGTTGTCATAATTTTGCTTTCAATTTTTCTTACCAACCCGAATGCTTCTTCAATGAATCAAGTTCCCAAAGACGAACCTCATGTTGGATGTTATCCTTTAAAGTTCTAATGAACACATCAATCTTATGATCCTCTGGAATATCTTTTACCCTTATATCAATTTTTGGAAGTCCTCAATGTGCGCCACCATTGAACCCTTTTGTTTGAGATTTATCAATTGGCTAAAAAAGGTGTTGCTTTTTGTATCCTCATAATGTGCTATCATTTCTTCCATAAAAATTGCTCAAGTGACAATTTGTTTATAAGAGAAAATCCATCGATACCATACAAACTGATTGGGTTCCAAATATAAAGTTGCAATGCGTACCTTTTGTGTGGTTGGCACATTATGGAGATCAAAATATTGCTCCATCTGTAGTATCCATGTTAAGTGATCTTTTCCATCAAACTTCCTCATATCGATTTTTGGAACATGGTGGGTCTTCAATCAAATGTTAGAGTTTATGAAATCATGATTAACATTTCTTTTGTTCTTGCCATGAGTTTCCTTTACTACCCTTTCACCATTAGTAAGCATTTCTTATAGCAACTTTGTCAAATCTATCTTCAAATATTTCATGTTGCCTTTAAGTTTTGCTTCTATACCATCCATCTTAGCTTCCATGCCATCTATCTTAGATTCCACACCATCCATCTTAACTTTTGTTACTTTTTGTGAGAGTGAAATTTGTTGCACTTGGTCTCGTAATTTTGGTATATCATGTTGCATTTCTTCCTCTTCTTCATGAGTCATGGTAGAGCTTTGAGGTTGCTTACTAGGTGTCTCCATTTTCTTTCTTCGAGACATCAATTAATGATAATTATGCTTCACTATGCCCTTTGAATTACTTCAATCTATTTTTTCAAACCAAACTTATGCAAATTTTTAAAAAGACTACACACCTTTTTTCTCTTTGTATGATCTCAATCTTGAAATGACTGTAAATTTATAATTTTGGATCTCCAAGTTTTGAAATTTCAGCATGTGATATCCCTCTAAGTCCTCTTTCCAACCCCACAAGTCTTATCACGATTGGATTCTCTAAGAAAGAGTTATTCCCAATCTTCCGCGATGGCTTGATTATAGTCTAGTTTAGTAGAGCGAACTTGTACAACGTGCCACGTGTTACTGTTTCGACCTTCGGCCCTAAAAACGATACCCAACCAACTACAATCCGTCCTCTTTCTGTCACTTCTTATGAAATTTGAATCCGATGCTCAGAGAGAAAGTTATGACGATTTTACCAAGGTGACCTGTTTGAGATCAAATTCGGGAGCCTGCAAAAACCCTAACTTCCTCAGTTCATATCTTTGAAAATATAGTGAGACAATATTTGAAATTAGGTCACAAGGTTCATCATGATTTCATCTTAAATGGGTTTTAATTTCAGATTCTGAAGCTTCGTAAAAAAAAGTTGTAGCAAAAATTCCACGATGACTTGTTTGAAGTAGAGAAACCCTAGAATCCAAAAATATGAAACCAATTATTATGCAACCAACTCACGAAATAGAAAAAAAGATAGATCAACGATTTCAAAATCAGCCTCTTTGAGGAGGAAACCTCATTTACATTACACAAATGAACAATTATTGGATGATACAAATGACAAGACCTCCTTTCTATATATAGGATTCTAAGGGGTCACAATATAATCAGGGCCGACATAACAATAATAATGTAAGGGCACAAAAATAACAATAGTGGACTTCTATGAGGCACAATAATAACAATATGGGAACAACATGGGCACAACAATAACAATAAGGGGCTACAATGACAATAATAATAAGGGAATACCTAGTATTATAGGGACCTAACACTATAGGTGTAAACAATAAAATTAAGCATAGAGATCTCATACTTGTATGAGAATCACTAAGAACCATTGTTCCCTAATGTCTTTTGCTGAATTATCATCTATTAGGTCATAGATACATTGTCCATTTATTTACAAGTAGAAACATACTTAGAGCCACACATAGTTGTTGTCATTAAACATACATATAACTAGCATAGTAACAAAAGAAATACCATAAACATATAAGCCATAAAATCCACATATAAACTAGTACATTTACACATGAAAACCAAGGGAATGAATTTATCATTAGTGAATGCAAAAACCAATTAGACATGTGGCTACCATGTTCCACACGACCATAGATTAGTTGAGCCAAGTCTTTCTTCAGCGAATCACCCCCGTGCCATATTCCAGGCATGAATGTGGGACTCATAACTAATCGAAAAGAGACAAACAAGCATGGATGCTACCAGAGTTCTCCACCTACACCTTGAGGAATTTGAGTGCCTCCTAGTCTCTTAGGCTTTACCATAATCCACGGTCTGATCCAGGAATCACTAGGCCATACACCAAGACCCACTCTCCAAGCTTTACCGTACATCCCATCCCGAGGCCACTAGGCCCAACAAATAGCAATCCACCTCTTGGCTTTACCGTATATCCCACCATTCACCGGTAAGGATTCCTAGGCCCACCAAAGCACACAATCCTAACTTTACCACAACCTACAGTCTGGCTCAAGGGTTACTAGGCTAGTGGCTTTACCGTAATCCACAGTTTGGTTCAGGGACCACTAGGCCATGTGTTTGTCATTTCAAAGATCCACCCCACTCAGCTTCGAATCCATGCGATAATATAACTCAACAGAAGTATGAGAACCCATCTCATCAAGACTGTAAGGAAATGGCAAGGCTAGGCTGAAAACACTACCACACCTGGAAAAATCCATGCCATGACAGAAAACAACCACATGCATGCCAAATCTAGCAAGGAAAATACACATGCAAATCGATACCTGCAAAGAATCCTGTTGTAGTTGCTTGATCCTACCTTCCCCTACTTGATCTTCACTTCCTCTTTCCTTCTTTGCCTTTCTTGATCCAATGTCAAAGTGCTCCAAGAAAACTCTAAGTGTCCAAGGGTGAGAGAGAGAGAGAATAATGAGAGTTCTCCAAAACTGAATTGACAAAAGGTTACCAATTGATCCTTAGAAGCCTTTTTATGAATGAGGCCTCTATTTCCTTCATTTTCCATTATTTTCCTTTAATTTCCTCACATGCAACTTGTGGCCTTTCAGCTTCATTTTCTCCTAATTTTGATTATTTTCATAAATAAATGTGCCAAAAATGTCATTTTGCCTTTCCAAAGCCTTTGCCAGTTTCCTTTAGCCATAATAACCGAAATGAACGCCCACTAGGATGTCTTGCCCGCGATTGAACTTGGAATACTTATCCCATCAACCGTGGTCTTATACATATTTTTACATAGATTTTTAACCAGGGTTGTTACAGAACAATTTCCTTTATATTAATAAACTGGAGAAAAGCCTTACAACTGTGTAGTCTTGATGTTGCAAGTCCCTTCCAAAATCTCCAACCCTTTCCCTTGTATGAATATCCTTCCAACCTTATTCCAACAGCCTAAGCCTACTTCCAACTGTCCTCCCCCAATCCTCAGACCTATAGTACCTCTATAGGCCAAAAATGGGAAGTTTTGGATCCATTCTCCAAGGGATGAGATCCACTGATAGTGGTATAGGGGTTCCACAAAGGAAGGTGAGTTTCTCCACGATGGGAGGGATCAGGGCTGAATAGGCACCCATTGGACGCTGTTTGGTTGGGATAGATGCTATCAACAATGCTTCTACACTTTACTTTTTATTTTTACATTCGTTAAGTCATGTTTGCAGGTTACAGTGTAAGGCAATGCGTACTTATGTGCAACTTCTAATGGTCTTCTCTGCGTATGCCCGGAAATAAACTAAGGAATTGCGCAGGTAGCCAAAAACAGGGTTTTGTACCATGGGATCCAGAAATTCACTTTCTTTGGGATGATTTAGATTCTAACTTTGCAGGGGAAAGATTTTGGAACACATTTGTGGATAGCGAAAGATCCAAATCGGTGGTCATTTGCCTATTGTGACAAAATGCTGTGTAACACCACACCACTCACGTCACCACCCCAAATGTTGGGTGTACGAAACCAAAACTGAATTACCACTATAAACGAGCAAAAGGAAACAACATAATAATAATGAGCACAACCTTGTAAGTAAGCCAAAACACCAGAGATAAACACTACTCAGCTAAACTAAAAACCATCTCAATGCCCTTCACGACCAAGCAGAAAGGTTTGAAGGAAGGGATGAAGGACAACGACCACAGGACCACTAAAGCCGTTGCTATCGCCCGGGTCCCAAACTACCTTCACACGAACCTAGAAATTGTTCGACACAACCGGGCTCCCATCGCCATCGCAACATACACCCTCAATTCCATTGGGTCGAGTATGCATGCACAGGGAGCTTGCCTGTGCACACACAACTTCCCGACCCCCTTTGCACTCACTTCCATAACTAGCAAGCATAAACAAATAAATTCCTTCCATCGATGATTTAAATAGATAATTGCCTCCTTTGCGAGAGTTCCTATTTTTCCCTGCCGCTTGGTGGGCCCTACCGTCTTAACCTCAGCACATGCTTGAGCCATCATTCGAGCCAGTTGGGGCTTGTGCCAAATCTCCCATCTGCACTTCTCCCTCGAGTGTTTTTGAATGCACACGTCCATCAGGGATCTTTTATAACATGTTAATTCTCTTGTAATATTGGCTTTTTAAATTTATTATTTAAATTATATTTTCATATAAAAAAATTAAATTTAAAAAATTATATATTTATTATAATTTTACATAATTTTAAAGTTTTTTTTACCCAATTCAATATCACATTCCATGAAATATTTTCATATCAAAATAAATGTTATTTGTTTTATAAGTACTATTTATATAAGCCTAGATCCATCTTAACTTTAGATCTATCAAGCATTGAGAGGAATCAAATCTCTCAAGGTGCAAACCCTTCCTCAAGTTTTGCACTCAAAAAAGAGGTTTGCACTTTGAGAGAATTGATTGCTCTTGGTGCTCGATAGATCCAGAGTTAAGATGGATCTAGGCTGGTAATTTTTTGCACCGAGAGACGCTCTCCATCCCAGTATGGAAGAGATGTTGTATTGTCTTGTTATGTTATGTTACCTAAACAAAAATAATAGAATAATATTAAAAAAAAAACCTCACATTATAATAAAAATAATTTCAAGCCAAAATAATAAAAATATAAATTTTATGTTATTATTATTTTTTTAATTAAATTTTTTTAATTTTTATTGGCTAGTTAAAGTAAACTTGAACCGATCTAAGAGGGACCAAATAAGATGGATCTAAGCTGATTTTTTTCCAAGGAAAGAAATTAGCCTCCCTCTCAACCCAAGGACTAAGGGCTAGAGTAAGGTTGTTGGTACCAGACACTTTGGATCTAAGAGGGACCAAATAAAATAGATCTAGGCTCATTTTTTTTTCCAAAAAAAGAAATTAGCCTCCCTCTCAACCCAAAAACAATAGAACAACATTCTTAAACACAAAATTACAACAATAATTATCAACCCATTATAAGTTATATGCCATTAATAAAAATTTCAACATACTTGAAAAAAAAAATAACAACCATTTCATCCTACCACCCAACCTAACCCTAATTAACTACTTTAAATTATAATAACAATTGTATTTTTTTAAATGAATGAAGTATAACATATAGCTCGGAAGAAGGTTTCAAATCTTACTTTTCATTAAATATATTTGCAATTTGGGAGCATCGAAACAACGAATCCGATGCTTAAAAGTTGACGTAGTTTATATTTGAATTTCCCATTTAATCTCACATACTATTTAAAAAAGAGAAGGATATGACAGATACCCTAGGGAGGGTTTAAAGGTGGTTTTCATGGAGCAGAAAGATGTTTGGGTGAAAGCGCAGAGACACTGAATCTTGACCGATTGGAGTAGTTGAATTTGCAGACGCTGAGAGATGGCGAGCAGACTAGGAAGAAGGGTCGTACATTTCGCCAATTTGCCTCTGAAACTGGTGATGCCTTCTTCAAGAGAAAATATCAAGGAAGTCGCATTCAAGACGATTCCCTCTGCATCGAAGGTAATTAATACCCCTCTCTCTCTTCGATCCCATTTGCCATTTGGTTCGCAGTGCTTATACGGGTAACGTAATGTCCGCTCCAGATTTTTTCTGGAGGCGTCAGTTCGATTTTTCGCGGTGTCGGAACCTTGCGGGCGGCGGTTCATTTTTCATTAGTATTGTTTTAAAGTTTGTATTATGTTTTTTTTTTCCACTTTTTCTATCACGGTACTTTCCAGTCATACTACTGCATTTGCTTCTTACACAATACTCCCCGGACTGAGAAAGTTTACTTACTAGATTCGTATCCTTTCAAGCCTGTTACAGTGCAATCATTTTCCGCTCTTCGAACTAATGTTCCTTTACTTGTGCGAATCCAACGGTCGATTTGATAACCTATACCCTGTTGGGTTTAATGTTAAAACGGCATATCTTCATCTTTTCTCTGAATCTATTACGCACCAAGAAACATAAAAACCCAACCAGATGTAAACTTCTGGGTGCTTAAAAAATTACGAATTATCAGAAATGCGCGTCTCTCTCTGTCTGTATATAATGTTGAATCTGACATATCCATTTCATACAGTATTTATCCATATCGGGCTATAGAATGCACTTCGTTTCTCTGGTGCAATTTAAAGTTATTGGCAGTTATCTTAGATTTAATTGCTTTGGGGCTGCCTCCAGCAAACCTCTATATCTATAAAATTTATGTAAGTAATCATCAGAGAAATTAAAACAGAGTAATCGTTATCACCAACGAACTTCTTTAAGACATTGAAAATTAAGGAAAAGACATAAATTTCAGTCAAAATTAGTTTGGTTTATTAAGCAGAATTGCATGAACAATCTTGCTGAACGTCGTGGTAGATCTGGGCAAGCAAGAAAGGCTCACCAATTAGAAACATTTAGCTTATTGGGCAACCAAGAAAAAGCTCACTCCTTTCTTGGCAACATCTAAAACTCAAAAAAGAAGAGGGAAATATCTCAATATATTTGCTTTGTCTAATAATGTAGTTGATTTTTATTTTATATATTTTGTAATTAAATTAATAAAGAAAATGTTTGAATTGTTTATAAAATGCTCATCTCTCCCTCATAATAAGATTGTGGTATTGTTTTCCAGAACTTCTGTGTTATTCTCTTCTTTTTGAATCTTTTCAGATAGGCATGTAGATGAATTGGTATCAGAGCATAAGATCTGGGAAGCCATCCACCTTTTGGAAGATATTTGTTTTTTTGGATTTATGGCTTAACTTCTTAGTGCGCCCTCCTTGCTTCAGATCCCCACCTTGCATTGTTGCGTGGGGTCATACATTTCAATCCCTTTGGTGGATAAAGTTCATGCCACCCCATCCAGAACCCTCAACCGAGGACTCACCAGACCATGATTTAGCCATGGCTCTTCAAGAGCTAATTACGCTGCAGCAACAAAGGTGCCCTCCACTTTCAATTGCCCAAATTCTCGAGCCAAATGAATGGAGAGGTTGTTGATTCATGGCTCTACAGTTTCTACACCTATTTCAAAAAATATCCCGTGATGGAGGAGGACATGAAGCTTCAAACCGCCGGTCTACATTTGGATGGCTTGGCACAAACATGGTGGGATACTCAGCTTGAGAAGATATTCTTGGTTGTCGAGCTTGGAAAACCAATGGAGACCAGATCCACACGTATCACATCTTCTGCCAAGCCTTAAGAGAACACTTTTATCCCCCAAGATATATCTATAATCTCCTTGCCAAATGGTTGCAGCTCTGACAACGACCAAATCAATCAATGCAAGCATACATTGGTGTCTTCTGCAAATTGCGCATTCAACTCAATATCTATGATCCAAAAGAGGTATTAATTATCCAATTTAATTTTCGTCAGCTAATGGTTTTTCGTCGAGAAGTTGAGTTGTTTGATAGTACTTACTTGGACAAGGCCTTCATTCATGCTTGCTGTGGAACGTAAAGTGGCTCCTCAAACCCGATCTCCTAAAACCAGAAATGGTCCATCTCTTGTGAGTCCTTCTAATGTGGTCCCTGCCTCATCCTTATCCGAACAACTCACATGATTATGCAAACTGCCAAACACTTTAAAAAATATGCACCCTAACAAGATTCTTTTGACAGAAGTAGAGCAACCAAATTCCCCTACCTTGCTTGTGCTCTCATCCTCATCACTGCTAATGCAGCTGGCACCTCTGTTGCACCTCTATTTACCGGTGATTGTTAAATCAAACATGAGTTGGTGACTTTTTTCCTTAACAATGGGAGTCAAAACAATCTTGTGGCATAGGACTTGGTTCAACGCCTTAGCCTTCCCATTGCTACACACCCGAACCCATATAAGCTCGGTTGCGTCCAAAAGGAGGGCCATCGTCTTACTGTCTCCCAGTGTTGTGCTATCAACTTTGCTATTGGTCCTTTTCAGTTTCTACACCTATTTCAAAAAATATCCCGTGATGGAGGAGGACATGAAGCTTCAAACCGCCGGTCTACATTTGGATGGCTTGGCACAAACATGGTGGGATACTCAGCTTGAGACGATATTCTTGGTTGTCGAGCTTGGAAAACCAACGGAGACCAGATCCACACGTATCACATCTTCTGCCAAGCCTTAAGAGAACACTTTTATCCCCCAAGATATATCTATAATCTCCTTGCCAAATGGTTGCAGCTTTGACAACTACCAAATCAATCAATGCAAGCATACATTGGTGTCTTCTGCAAATTGCGCATTCAACTCAATATCTATGATCCAAAAGAGGTATTAATTATCCAATTTAATTTTCGTCAGCTAATGGTTTTTCGTCGAGAAGTTGAGTTGTTTGATAGTACTTACTTGGACAAGGCCTTCATTCATGCTTGCTGTGGAACGTAAAGTGGCTCTTCAAACCCGATCTCCTAAAACCAGAAATGGTCCATCTCTTGTGAGTCCTTCTAATGTGGTCCCTGCCTCATCCTTATCCGAACAACTCACATGATTATGCAAATTGCCAAACACTTTAAAAAATATGCACCCCAACAAGATTCTTTTGACAGAAGTAGAGCAACCAAATTCCCCTACCTCGCTTGTGCTCTCATCCTCATCACTGCTAATGCAGCTGGCACCTCTGTTGCACCTCTATTTACCGGTGATTGTTAAATCAAACATGAGTTGGTGACTTTTTTCCTTAACAATGGGAGTCAAAACAATCTTGTGGCATAGGACTTGGTTCAACGCCTTAGCCTTCCCATTGCTACACACCCGAACCCATATAAGCTCGGTTGCGTCCAAAAGGAGGGCCATCGTCTTACTGTCTCCCAGTGTTGTGCTATCAGCTTTGCTATTGGTCCTTTTCGAGATACTGTGGTATGTGATGTTTCTCCTCTCAATTGTGCTGATTTGTTACTAGGCATTCCATACCAACAAGCCCCACACGCTATTTATCATGCTAAAGATCACCAATACCACTGGCAGCACGAGGGCTGCACTTTTGTGCTCACATACTTAAATCTCCAGTCAACCCAACTGTTAATTTTTGCAACTGTGGTAAAATTCCACTTTGGACAGCTTAGATGACCAAAATGATGCTTACATTAAATTCCACTTTTCGAGAGGATCAAAATGGACCTAAAGATCACTTGATTCGGTCAAGCGGAAGTTAAGTTTTAAATTATTTTATTAATTCATTCATTATGGAATGGGTCGGCCCTAACCACTTGGGTAACTGCATTCCTAACCCCAAGTAAACCCTTAAGACAACCTATAAAAGGAAGCGACCTCAAGCTCATTTGGACACACACTCAAGTTATGTTTTTATTCTTCTTCTTTGTCTTGGCTTGCACAGGTTCATCGACGAAAGTCTTCATTGGGTCTGAGATCACAGGTGAAAGGTTTGCTTTAAGTTAGGGTATTTTGGATCTTGGTCGCTAGCATAGATCTGAAGTTTTTTTGTCCATAGTTGCTGGCACTGAGTGGGTGGGTAAGAGAGTGACTTTGGCTCTCTAGTCGTTGGGAGTCAGTTCAGAGGGAGCGACTTTGCCTTCAAAAGGTTCTAGTCTTTGGTCGCTGGCTTTAGGTAGCCCAGGGAGCGACTTTGCTTTGTCGGTCGCTCGGATAACACTGCATGAGTGCGACTTTGCCTTGATCGGTCGCTCGGACAGCCTGACAAGGGAGCGACTTTGGATATTTGCTATTCAGATCCATAATTGCAGGCACAAAGACCTCTTAGGAATGACTTTGCTGTTACAGTTGCCCGCAAACTATCTTTGTGAGTGTGACCTTGAAGTTTTCCGTCGCACACAGATAGTGTTGATGATAGCGACCTAGTTCAAATCTGGGGTTTTGGCATCTCGGCATCAGTGATATGTGGATTTGGGTTTCTCTGCTACAGATCGGTAGATCTGAGTTTCTCTACTGTTATGATAGATCTGTAGATCTGGTTTATTGTTACCTGCTGTTGATTATATGTATTGGGCTCATTGTACTCACTGCTGTAACTTTTTATGACGATCTACTAAAGAAGAAGAAGATTTGAAAGGGTTTCCCCCTTGTGGGGTTTTTCCCTGGTCTTGGACCAATCTGCTCTCTTATGGTTGTGTGCTATTGTCTTCTCTATCACTGTTCCTATTGTTCATTCTTCAGTTATGTTTATGATTGATTATACTACTAATAGTTGGATGCATTGTTAATGAAAAGGATAAATTGGGCTAAAGTAACTGATACAACATTGAACAATTACAAAATTTAACATGGTATCAGAGCTACGGTGAAAGTGAAGCCCAAGAGAAGACAAGTCTTTAAGCCCTCTTCTTCAGAAAGTAGATCGCCTGATTCAAAGTCAAGATGTCATCCTCTACCTTCAAGGAGCATGAAAAGCTAGGTGATGCATCAAACTTTGCTGCATGGAAAGTCAGATTGGAGATCATAGCCGACAACCATGATGTGCTGGAATATATTCAAGGAAGTATACGCGAGCCTTTAGAAGATGCTTCTGCTACACTCAAGAACAGGTACAAGAAAGGTGAGTCTAAAGTAAAGCAAATTATAGCTGATGGTTTACAGGATCATTTACTTGCTTATGTTGGGAATTTAAGAAAGTCCAAAGATATGTATGACAAGATAATTGGCATGTATGAAGTCAATAACCTAAAAGAGATCATTAACTTGAAATATCAACTCAAGGAAGTCAAGATGAACAAACGAGAAATTGTTCAATCTTACATTATGAGGATCTCTTGTCTTATCAATTGGAGGGAGTTGGAGAAAATATACCTGATAGGGAACTGGTAATAGTGACTCTTAGAGTTCTCCCCTCTATCTGGGAAACCTTCATTACTACCATCAACAACAACAATGTTCTTCCAACATATGATGAGATCGTGGGAAAACTTACTCAAGAAGAATCCATATTGATAGCAAGAGGAAGAATGCAAAAGCATGAAGAAGGAGAACCCGCAACATACATCTCTCGTGGCAAAGGAAGAAGAAAAGTGGAAGTTTTCCAAGGAAGCCCTTCTTTCAAAACTCAAAAAGAAAGAATGACAGATCGACATCTCATATTGAATGCTTCAATTGTCACAAGAAAGGTCATTATGCACGAGACTGTCCTAAGAAAGGAAAGAGATCACGCTACAACTACGATAACAAAGAAAGAAAAGACTCTCAAAGAAAGAACCGTGACAGAAGAGATGAGAGAAGAAGAGACTCCTCAAGTGACCGTGAAGAACATTATCCTCCTCAAAAGAAACAAAGGGCACCCAGGTATGAAAGTAACGCTGCAAATAAGTCTGAATACATTCTCATTTCTTCTCTTACTAGTTCTTCTCCACTAGATTCGTGGGATAGTTGGCTAGTCGATAGTGGGGCCACTCATCATTTCTTTGGTTATAAAGAAGTCCTCTCTAATCTGGTAGAGAGGGAGACTAAGTTAAGGATAATTCCTGGAGACAATTCTACTCATCTCGTGAAAGGTTTTGGCTCTGTCAAGTTTCAGCTAAATTCTAGGCAATCTATTCTGTTGCATGATGTCATGTATTTACCAGGATTAATGAAAAATCTAATATCTGTATCTGCATTGGAAGACAAAGGGATGAAGGTTGCCTTCATCAAAGGGAAAGTTCTATCTTGGCCTGTTGATTCATCTACGCAAGATGCCTTTATGCAACGATCGAGATTTGAAGGTCTGTATAGGGTCACAGGAAGACCTCTCCTTGCATTGGCTCATAATACAAATTACTTGAGTGAATTATGGCACCACAGACTGGCTCATCTTCACTATGATGCTCTTCCGAAATTGAAGAAATTTGTCTCTGGTATTCCTGATGTTCAGACCCAACATGATGGAGTCTGCCCAGGTTGTGGAAGTGGAAAGAAAACAAGGGAACCATTTCCCTCTAGTAAGAACAAAACTTATGACATTCTTCTTCTCATTCATTATGATATATGTGGTCTGATTCTTGTACATTATTTTGGTGGTCGTCTCTACTACATTACCTTTATTGATGACTTCTCTCAAGAAAGACATGGATATATTATCTTAAGCACAAGGATGAAGCCTCCGAAACTTTCAAGGAATTCAAAGCATTGATTGAAAATCAATCAGGTAAGAGAGTCAAAGTCTTCAGGTCCGACAATGAAGGAGAATACATGTCAAAAGAATTCATAGCATTCTGCAAGAAAGACAATAAAAAAGGAAATGATTGTGCCATATACTCCTGAATAGAATGGTCTCGCTGAAAGAAAAAACAGATCTATATTAGAAGCTGCCCGTGCTATGCTCCATGATCAAAAGATGCCAAAACTCCTTTGGGCCAAAGCTACATCTACTGCGGTATATGTTCAGAACAGGGTGCCTCATCAAGCGTTGGAAAACAAGACTCCCGAAGAAATATTTACAGGGATCAATCCTGATATCAGCCATTTTCGTGTATTTGGATGCCCAATATATTTTCATGTGTCGAAAGACAAAAGGAACAAACTGGAAGCTATTGGCAGAAACGGTACGTTTGTGGGTTATTGTGATAATTCTAAAGCTTATAGAATTTATATTCCTGGTCATAGAAAGGTTGAAATTAGTAGGGATGTAACATTTGATGAAGATGCAGCTCTTGGAAAAGCAAGAGATCTTCCTCCTCCTCCTACCAAGGAAGAGAATGATGACTTGGATATTGTGGATGGTTCGGTTGCACCTGAACTTGATATGGTTGACGATCCCATAAAGCCTATGGATTTGTTAAATCCTCCTTCAAGTGATCCTCCCTCTAAGAAGAGATCGACACTCTACAGGAATGTCCCCATTCGCAGATCATTCAAAGAAAGGAAACAACCTTGCAAGTATCAGGGATATGTTGCTGCAATGAGTACTATGATTCATGCCAAACCGTCCTCATTCAAAGAAGCAGTAAAAGAACAAGTTTGGAAGGATGATATGGCTGAAGAATATGAATCAATTATGAAAAATGATGTTTGGGATATTGTACCTAGACCGAAAGGGAAGTCTGTTGTGACTTCAAAATGGTTGTTTAAAATCAAGCATGGAAGTGATGGCAACATCAAGAAATATAAAGCAAGGTTCGTGGCTTGTGGTTTCTCTCAGAAAGAGGGAGAAGATTATGATGACATATTTGCTTCAGTAGCTCGATATACAACCATCCGCTCTATAGTTGCCCTTACTGCACGTCAGTGATGGACTCTTCATGAGATGGATGTAAAGACTGCCTTCCTCCATGGCATGTTACAGGAAGAGGTATATGTTGAACAATCACAAGGATTTGAAGTGGAAGATCGGAAAACACATATGTGCAGGTTGAAGAAGGCATTATACAGTTTGAAGCAAGCTCCCCGAGCTTGGTATGCGCGTATTGACAACTACTTAATAAAGCTGGGATTCACAAGAAGTAATGCTGATCCCAACCTCTACTTCAAGGTAATATCCAAGGTATGCCATTGATTTTGGTTTTGTATGTTAACGATCTATTTTTGATAGATAGTGAGCCTATGATGATCGAATGTAAGAGGAGGCTAGCCTCTGAGTTTGAAATGAAAGACCTTGGTCTTATGCACTACTCTTTGGGCCTTGAAGTGTGGCAAAAGTTTGGTGAAAATTTTCTCGCAAGGGAAATACATTGTAAAGTTACTGGAAACATTTGGAATGACTGAATGTAAATCTATGGTCACTCCTATGGAAATAAATTTCAAGAAATTTTGTGGAGATGCTGTAGGATTAGACTTAGAAAATCCATCTCAGTATAGACAACTGATTGGGGCTCTGATGTTCCTTGTGAATACCTGTCTAGATATATGCTATGCAGTAAACACTTTGAGTCAGTTTATGATCGAGCCCCACCACTCACATTCGATAACTGCCAGACACATATTGAGATACTTGCATGGGTCAATTACACTTGGCATGAGATATTATGTAGGAAATGTTCAGCTTCATGGATATACTGATCCTGATTGGGCCAGAAATACTTTCGACAGGAAAAGTACATCTGGATGTTGTTTTAGCCTTGGATCTGCCATGATATCTTGGATGAGTAGGAAACAAAAGTCTGTAGCATTGAGCACAACCGAAGCAGAATATATTGCCGCTAGCATGGCTAGTTGGGGAGCTGTTTGAGCAGGTCCTAGATACCATAGTAATATACTGTGACAACAAGAGTGGGATCCGTTTGGTAGAAAATCCTGTGTTCCATGACAAGTCCAAGCATATTGAAATTCGATATCACTTCATTCGAGATATGGTGCAGGGAGTAGCTGTCAAGCTCCAACACATATCAACAGATGATCAGATTGTAGATATTCTCACCAAGGCATATCGAAGAGAAAGTTCTCATTCTTCAGAGAACAACTTGGACTTGGACTGATGGATGTAGCCCCTTGGATAAGGGGCAGCGCTAATCGAGGACACTGAGCATGCTCTTCCCACCCTACTTGAGCTCCTAGGGTGAGGAATTGAGATAAAGGGCTCCTGGGGTTGAGGGAACTCTGGACAATAGGGTCGTAACCTATCTGTTACCCAAGGTTGAAGAATGTTGCTCCCCTATCTTTATAGGGTCAGAGAATGATGTACCCCTCTTGGTCTTCGCAAAGTATACCCCAGTTGGCATCATACCATCAAGCAGGGCAACTTGATGGGAATACTGCTCCTCGTTTTGGCCAACCAGTTGAGAGTGTACCTGGGGTGTACAACCCAAGTTGATTATGATGCAAGTGTTCTACCATTGATGGGAAGATCAGTAGGCAATAGGATGGGTTGAGATAACCTGATATGATTCCGGGTTGAGAGTAAGCTCCCTAATGAGATTTCAAGGTTGAAGGTATATTCCCTTGTGAGGAGAGTTATCCTATTGCTCGATATGGGTGGAAGCTATTGCTCCCCAACATGGTTCCGGGTTGCAGAACGATAGCAGAGATTCCAGACAACAACCTGATGGATAGAGGGTGGTAGACTAAGCTCCCCTCCGATAACAAATTCTTCTTCTTTTAGATCAGAGAAAGTTTCAACAATTAGAGTTGAGTAGAGACAGTCAAGCATTACAACAACTTGAGAAGATGAGGGCAAGTGAAATTCTCCTCAGTTGAGAGGGAGTGTTCATTTTTGCAACTGCGGTAAAATTCCATTTTGGATAGCTCAGATGACCAAGATGATGCTTGCATTAAATTCCTCTTTTTGAGAGGATCAAAATGGACCTAAAGATCACTTGATTTGGTCAAGCGGAAGTTAAGTTTTAAATTATTTTATTAATTCATTCATTATGGAATGGGTCGGCCCTAACCACTTGGGTAACTGCTTGGGTCATTCTTAACCCCAAGTAAACCCTCAAGACAACCTATAAAAGGAAGCAACCTCAAGCTCATTTGGACACACACTCAAGTTATGTTTTTATTCTTCTACTTTGTCTTGGCTCGCACATGTTCATTGGGTCCGAGATCACAGGCGAAAGGTTCACTTTGAGTTAGGGTATTTTGGATCTCGGTCGCTGGCACAGATCTGAAGTTTTTCGTCCATAGTCGCTAGCACAGAGTGGGTAAGAGAGTGACTTTGGCTCTCTGGTCGCTGGGAGGCAGTTCAGAGGGAGCGACTTTGCCTTTAGAAGGTTCTGGTCTTTGGTCGCTGGCTTCAGGTAGCCCAGGGAGCGACTTTGCTTTGTCGGTCGCTCAGATAACATTGCATGAGTGCGAATTTGCCTTGATCGGTCGCTCGGACAGCCCGACAAGGGAGTGACTTTGGATATTTGTTGTTCAGATCCATAGTCGCAGGCACATAGACCTCCTGGGAGCGACTTTGCTGTTACAGTTGCCAGCATACTGTCTTCGTGAGTGCGACCCCGAAATTTTCCGTCGCACATAGACAATGTTGATGATAGCGACCCAATTTAGATCTGGGGTTGTGGCATCTCGGCATCAGTGATCTGTGGATCTGGGTTTTTCTACTGTAGATCAGTGGATTTGAGTTTCTCTGCTGTTATGACAGATCTGTAGATCTGGTTCATTGTTACCTGCTGCTGATTATTTGTATTGGGCTCATTGTACTCACTGCTGTAACTTTTTATGACGATGTACTAAAGAAGAAGAAGATTTGAAAGGGCTTCCCCCTTGTGGGGTTTTTCCCTGGTCTTGGACCAATTTGCTGCCTCTTATGGTTGTGTGATGTTGTCTTCTCTATTAATGTTCCTATTGTTCATTCTTTAGTTACGTTTATGATTGATTATATTGTTAATAGTTGGATGCATTGTTAATGAAAAGGATAAATTGGGCTAAAGTAACTGATACAACATTGAACAATTAAAAAATTTAACAACCTCCTACTGGCAAAGCTTCCATTATGAAAGTCAATTTACACCAATGCATTTCTTTGTGTTTGGTTTGCCTCGTCAATCGAGACAACCTCACCAACCCTATACCTCCTGCCATGCCTCCACTACAATTTGCAGATGGCTTCAACCAACCCACGGGGCTACCCCAACACGCTCTATTGAAAAAAATCAATATTATTCTAGGTGTTGTTCTTAACAGGGAGGCTACCCTATAACTTACTTAAATCTCTCTTCCCCCCCCTTTGGCTCGCCATGATTTCTAGCTTTTCTGGAACTCAGAGGCTTTAGCAACCCATATTTAGCAGCTCGGGTTTTGCAGGATTTATCAACTCTAAGGCCCAATCTAAAGACGTTTCGACGAAAGAAATGTTGGCCAGATATATGAACTTCTTGCCATCAGGGACACATTCATTGCAACTTCTTGGCAGGTGTTCTGCAAGCATTGCCATATCCAGGCATGACAAGTATCTTACTGAGCTTCTTACTGAACGAAAAAAAATTGGTCCTTTTATACAAGTTTTGCCACAATGCCGTCGACTGCTAACCCAAGAAGTATTGTGGGTAACCACATTGTTGGGAAATTCATCTTTTTTAGACCATGATGGGTTTGAGCGTGGTAGCCCGTTGACTCACGGAGGATTAATTCCAACTAGAGAAGTGGACATGATTGGATGGGCTGCTTACCAATCGGAAAGGTTGAGCATGTTATAGGCGTCCCCTCATGGTTGGCCTGGAGCACCAGGCTGAGGTTCTAGTGGAATTATTGTTTAAAAAAAATCAGAGTTGAAGTTCCGGTTAACAAATATCCTAACTTTAATTTTGTTAGACATCTCCTTCATCCTAGCCACAACTCACTACAACGAGTTGAAGTTGCTAAATGTCGAGTTCTACTCAGAGGATAGGGTTCAATTAAAGACCCTTCAAGGGTAATTTCAATATCCCCGGAGGCCATAATGAAGGACAAGCCAGGTTATGAGCATATCCATGAGCCTCGGCACATCTTTGTCGAGGTTGAATTGCCTGCAAGTATCATAGATGCTGTCTTACTACAGGCACAAGAGATATTAGAAGAATTGCTGAAACCTGTAAACGAGTCACAAGGTTTTTTCAAGAAGCAACAATTAAGAGAGATGGACATTTTGAATGGTATAGCATGAGAAGATGGTTGGTCCATAGTTGGTTCAATATCTCCAGTCAACAGCAGTGAGTTGGGAATGAAAAGGACTACACACCAACAGCCATACTTATCATATCTTGTAGGTCAGAAGGGACACACACCAGTGTAGGCCAAAAGGATGACAACAGAAACATTGAAGTGCACTTTCCCTCATTTGGTGAGGAAGCAGGGACGCTTCCCACTCTAAACAAGGAGGAATTGGGCAACCAAGAAAGACTCACCAATCAGAAACATCTAACTGATTGGGCAACCAAGAAAAAGAGCACTCCTTTCTTGGCAACATCTGAAACTCAAAAGAACATCTAAAAACTTGTAAAGAGGAAAACATCTCAATAAATTTGCTTTATCTAATAATGTAGGTGATTTTTATTTCATGTATTTCCTTATTAAATTAATAACGAGAATCTTTGCATTGTTTATAAAATGCTCATCTCTCCTCATAATAAGATTGTGGTATCGTTCCTGGTGGGTTTTTGATTGCAGCTGTCCTGGTGGCATTTAATGCTCTCAGGCCTCAGCACCATAAATGGCGCTCGCAAGCCTTAACTCCTCCCCTCCGGCACGCACTCCCATCGATCCCTATGCATTTCTACACTATGTCTTGCATCCTTGGTTTGATCTCCAAGTGCAGAGTTCTTGTGCCTCATTCAATTCGCATCCCTCTCCCATGGCGATGGTGAATTTTCTGGATTTTTGACTCCCATCTGCACAACCTTGTATTCATATGCCTCTGCCTCTTTCTGGATAACCATTGCTACTCCCTCTGTATCCCTGCTCCTTCTATCATTCTCTGGCGGGCCATCATTGTTTGAGGACGCGGACGAGTAAGGCAGGGCAGCAGCAGTCGCGGCGTCGGAAAGCCTCCTCGTGCTGCTGGATGTGATGAAGATTCCACTCTTTTCGATGCAGATATTTCACTGAGCATCTATCGCAGGGTTGCCTCACTCAAGGCTGATGAATGTCGGTGCTTGGGTAATGGCGATTGAGCACTCACAAACCTTCTTGCCAGGCACCTAAGGAATCAGTAAAGAGCCAAAGATGCCTCCTCACAGAAAGTCGCCGAGCCAAATGCTCAGACAAGTCGCCTCTGCCAGTCTCTGCGCCAACTTAATCGCTTCTTTGACATCTCTTTCCCTCCAGTTCTGCTCTCCCCCTCGTCTTCTAGCTCTGATGGAGGCAATGCCTCCCCTACCACCTCGCCTGCTTCTCTCTCCCCCTCTGCTTGGATGGAAGAAGCCTTGCATCATAGCCAACCAAGTAGGGATCCTCAGGCAGCCAGGCTCCACCAGGTCAGCAGCATCATGGTCACGCTCCAGCCCACCAGGTTTACAGGCTCCAGTTACAGATGTATCATTGTCGAGGAATCTTTGGAAGACGTTGCAGCGCAGGGCCAGTCCAGCAAGGCTCCGGACGACACAGTGACCCCCAAAGGCAAGCATTCTGTCTAACTTGTCCTTCCTATCAGCTCCAATGCACAAGATTCAGGCGACTCATCTGAGGCATTTTTGTTTCTTGACTTGTAGTTGCACCAGGCACCTACTCTGGCTCAGTCCTACTTTGTCTTTCTGGGCAATTGTAATGTCTGTAATTCAGTCTTTCTGGACACATGCTTCAGCTCAGAGGTCTCCTGGTCCTAGTTTGTTTTTCTGGACAATTGTAACGTTTATAATTCAGTCTTTCTGGACACAGGATTCTGCTCAGAGGTCTCCTGGTTCTCATATGTTTGGTAGTAAGACCTATCTGTGCACCACCAGAACTGCTATGTAAATTCTGTATATAATTTTTTCCATAACTTCTGTGTTATTCTCTTCTTTTTGAATCTTTTCAGATTCAGAAAAAGTTGACCTAATTTATCAAGCAGCTGAAAGTGGCTTTTAGTTTGTCAATTTCTGCTTGACATCGATTACTAGCCAGCTTAATTTTATTGGATAACAGTTCCACATGATATAAACTTTAAATACCTTGATTTAATGTATCTGTAGATATTGTTGTCGGGAAGTTCAAGCTTATTGTGCTTCCTATTTTTTTCCCTACAGATTGAGATTAAGAGGGTGCTGGAGTCTCTATATGGGCTAGAGGTCGAGAAGGTACAGACACTTAACATGCAAGGCAAAAAGAAACGCAGAGGTGGGATTGTTTTTGCTAAACCTGATTACAAGAAAGCATATGTAACCCTCAAACATCCAGTCACCTTGCCACCAAACCTTTTTCCTATTAATGTATTCAATGAGGAAAAAGAGGCCAAGCAGCAGGAGGAGGCAGGCACCATGGACAAGCAAGGGAAAGTGACCCATTGGCTCGAGGATAGCAAAGAAAAAGTTAAACGTGATCAGTGGCAATCAGAAAAGCAGAAGGTTGAGGCTAGCAAGAAGCTTGCTCCTTGGCACAGTAAGCTCTCTTGGAGGTAGAGGTCATGGTTCATGGATAACTTTTCTGGAGTTGAATTTCAATTCATCGTGCTAAGTAAATTGTTTTATCTCCACCAAGCTGTTCATGTTGCTTTATCTGTGTGTGCACAACTGGCGATACAAAAAACTCTCTCAGACATGAGTAACAATTTGATTGTAACTTGTAATAAGTTGGTGTATATCTTAAAATCCATGAACTCTGAATGAGAGATATTCTTAAGTTTTTCTGCATTTGCATGGGACCATGTAACAGTATTAAGTGCCATTCCAATTTCGGCCGCCATTTCTTGCTGAAGTTACGATGGTATAGAATTCTAAGATGTTAATGATTGTAGGCATCTGTTGCTTGTGGGAAATATTGAATTGCGTATGACATTGGGTATTTTTTTCTTTTTTAATGCGGCTTCAGTTTTTGCTATTCACTGCCAATGTTGCTGGTGTGGTATTCTATTTGAACAGCTTATAGTTTGGCATTTGACTTGTGATGTCATAGAAGTATGCTAGCATATCATTGCACCTCACTGTGGTTATTGATGGATAGAAACATGCATGTGTTTCGATTTGCAAACATAGGTCGTAGGTGTCATAATGCTTAAATTCTTGCAGATGGTGGAGCTAAATTTTATTGAACTAATGTATTTTTCAGAATCAAACTTGTGGTAACGGCTTCTTTTTTAGTTATTTCAGTTAGAAGATACGTCTAATTATATATATTAAAGTTGTTCATGCAGCAATTATTGTCCACTATTTAGAAAATGAAAAGACAACTGCCTAAATAATTTACTGGAAGAGTATATTGTAAGGAGTGAAGAATCCTTAGGAGAGGTGATGTTTTTCTAAATTAATGTCTATCAAATGGTTGAACCAAACCATGGAAAGGTTGATTCTAGAGTTCATATTTGAATTTTGAGTAATCCTGGAAACTTTTTGAGTCGCCTTACAATTTTTACCTGGATATTGACATTATCCTTGTTGTAGGAAGACATTGTTGTCACTTTCTGTTTGTATGAAAACAGAAAATAAGTTGTGAAAAGCTACAATTCAATAAATGCAATACCCCAAATTTTTCCATATGTAATTTATCTTTAAGTGGTAATGAATATGATTTGTATATATGTCTTACTATGAAGAGCCCTTGCCAAAGTAAGATCTTTACAATCCCCAACCAATATCATGGCTTGCAAAACTTCTTTTCTCCAACATTGTTTAATGAATGTTGGATCCCTCAATTGGGTCCCCTGATGATGGGTGGAGTGCCCACTTGAAATGTTGGGAATGTTTCTAAACATGAACATAGTGCATATCTAGAAGTTTCACTACAATTATGACTTACTGTGTAAATCTACATATTCAAATTGTCTAATGAAATTGCATTACTATCCAATGCCATGAATTTTGTTGTCCATATATTTCTTAAAGTGCATCCAATGAAGAAAACTTATAATAATATAATAATAATAGGTTAACAGAAAGGGTCTCGTGGAGTGCCCACTTGAAATGTTGGGAATGTTTCTAAACATGAACATAGTGCATATCTAGAAGTTTCACTACAATTATGACTTACTGTGTAAATCTACATATTCAAATTGTCTAATGAAATTGCATTACTATCCAATGCCATGAATTTTGTTGTCCATATATTTCTTAAAGTGCATCCAATGAAGAAAACTTATAATAATATAATAATAATAGGTTAACAGAAAGGGTCACGTGGAGTGCCCACTTGAAATGTTGGGAATGTTTCTAAACATGAACATAGTGCATATCTAGAAGTTTCACTACAATTATGACTTACTGTGTAAATCTACATATTCAAATTGTCTAATGAAATTGCATTACTATCCAATGCCATGAATTTTGTTGTCCATATATTTCTTAAAGTGCATCCAATGAAGAAAACTTATAATAATATAATAATAATAGGTTAACAGAAAGTTGCTCTATCGACCCTTAGTGAGATTTGTATTAAACACTATAAAGAAGCTTGTTAACTTCATTTCCACCATAGTCAATTACATTGATGCTCTGTTCTTCTCGAGAGAAGACTCATTCTCATTACTAATTTTCTTATCGTTGTTTAGGTCTATGATCAGGACATAGGTCCAAACTTATTTATGTTAGATTACATATATAAGGCCAAGTTAGATGATTGGCACGAGCTTACTAGAGTGGCCTACAGATTATAATCACAGGTTTCCCTTAAACTTGTACAAAACTTTCAAGTCACAATTTCATGTTTTTGACTTGAAATCACATGCTAACTACTGGATGGTGACCCTCCAAGAATGTGATCAAACTATGTTATGACGTTATAAGTTCTTTCTAGGTAACAATCACAATTAGGTCATCATTTTATGTAGCCAACATTAAAAGTAGCATTTTGTAAATTCCTCTATCAATTGCATTTATGCAAAAGTGGCAGCCCTTGTGATCTTGCAATTTGTAAGCTGCCTATCATAGTTAACAAGTAGTTGTACTTGTAACAGCATGGGGGGCAATAATGAGAAACTGATAACCTAGAAAGTCACTGCAATATATGTTAATGTTATCAAAATCAGACTAGTGATCGCACTGGTAGACCTCCTGAATCAAGAATTGGTCGGAATTGGCCCAAAAAACCGATTGACCAAAAATATATAAAATATTCAAATATATATATATACATGTGAACCCAAATCATTTATACATAAATATGCAAAAGTTCTCATTTAAATAACAAGCTTGCATATAACTGAAGTAAAACTTAGCGCAATACAACGTTGAACCAAAATACATCAAGAAACAGGCTCTAAATGGCCTTTAATGTCCAAAAATAGGCATGATACTAAAATACTACAGCTACAAGTGCTAATGGCTATCATCAGAATCATCCTCATTCTCTTGATCCTCATCTGTAGAATGGGTAGCCTTTAAGTCTATAGTGGGATTTCGGCTTGATTACCTTGGCCTTGAAAGTGGTGCTTGTGATATCTCTCCTTGTGGAGCTTGTGGAGGTGGGTCCAAGTCGAACCAATAAAGGTCTTCAATGTTAAATGCTGGTGTTCATCTCTCCACAACCCATTTTGATGTTGGATCAAAGTCACCCAAAATTATGTTGCTTGATTCGGAGGTTTTGTTTAGCAATTGGTTACACCTCAACCTAAGGTTGTACTGAATAGAAACCATGTCATCCAATCATTTATGCACCAAATGGTTCCCCTTCTTGGTGTGTATATGTTAAAAAACACTCCAATTCCGCTCACATCTTGAAGCATTGCATGTCTGATTCAATATCTAGATTGCAAATTTTTGCAATTCAAGGCATTGGCTACCAAATTGTTGCCACCAATAGGTTGCAAAAAGTGTTGAAAGCAAAGAAGTATTAACAAATGGCTTTGAAACTTGGACTCAACAATTGTAGTGAGTAATATAATTTGGAAATTTTGACATTTCTTACGTGGTGGATACTTTGCTTTACTTCTTATAGCCATAAACATGCCAAACGTATCGATACTCATTGAAATTCAAGAGCCGATATGTATATATTCTTAAATCTTGGGATCTGGGAGATTGAGACCATGTGATCAACATCTATACAATCCCTTTTTTACCTCCCCATCAGCTTCAAAATTTGTAATGTAATGGTATTTTCAAAGTTAAAAAACAAAAAAATATTCATCAGTTAATTTTGAATGTTTGGCAAAGTTTTTTTTAATGAATGCCAAAACTTATAAATTTTGAAAATCATAATTACATACCTTGGATTTAAGTAGTAGTCAGTTGCATGTAAAGGTCTATGGAGTTGTTTGTTCCATCTTCAATCAATGACTCTCCATAGAGGATTGTACTTTTGCCTTCAATCTCCATAAGATAACTTTATTTGCTCTCTGGCCTAATCCATGGCCTCGTAAACAATATCAATATCCCCGGAGGCCATAATGAAGGACAAGCCAGGTTATGAGCATATCCATGAGCCTCTGCACATCTTTGTCGAGGTTGAATTGCCTGCAAGTATCATAGATGCTGTCTTACTACAGGCACGAGAGATATTAGAAGAATTGCTGAAACCTGTAAACGAGTCACAAGGTTTTTTCAAGAAGCAACAATTAAGAGAGATGGACATTTTGAATGGTACAGCATGAGAAGATGGTTGGTCCATAGTTGGTTCAATATCTCCAGTCAACAACAGTGAGTTGGGAATGAAAAGGACTACACACCAACAGCCATACTTATCATATCTTGTAGGTCAGAAGGGACACACACCAGTGTAGGCCAAAAGGATGACAACAGAAACATTGAAGTGCACTTTCCCTCATTTGGTGAGGAAGCAGGGACGCTTCCCACTCTAAACAAGGAGGAATTGGGCAACCAAGAAAGACTCACCAATCAGAAACATCTAACTGATTGGGCAACCAAGAAAAAGAGCACTCCTTTCTTGGCAACATCTGAAACTCAAAAGAACATCTAAAAACTTGTAAAGAGGAAAACATCTCAATAAATTTGCTTTATCTAATAATGTAGTTGATTTTTATTTCATGTATTTCCTTATTAAATTAATAACGAGAATCTTTGCATTGTTTATAAAATGCTCATCTCTCCTCATAATAAGATTGTGGTATCGTTCCTGGTGGGTTTTTGATTGCAGCTGTCCTGGTGGCATTTAATGCTCTCAGGCCTCAGCACCATAAATGGCGCTCGCAAGCCTTAACTCCTCCCCTCCGGCACGCACTCCCATCGATCCCTATGCATTTCTACACCTTGCATCCTTGGTTTGATCTCCAAGTGCAGAGTTCTTGTGCCTCATTCAATTCGCATCCCTCTCCCATGGCGATGGTGAATTTTCTGGATTTTTGACTCCCATCTGCACAACCTTGTATTCATATGCCTCTGCCTCTTTCTGGATAACCATTGCTACTCCCTCTGTATCCCTGCTCCTTCTATCATTCTCTGGCGGGCCATCATTGTTTGAGGACGCGGACGAGTAAGGCAGGGCAGCAGCAGTCGCGGCGTCTGAAAGCCTCCTCGTGCTGCTGGATATGATGAAGATTCCACTCTTTTCGATGCAGATATTTCACTGAGCATCTATCGCAGGGTCGCCTCACTCAAGGCTGATGAATGTCGGTGCTTGGGTAATGGCGATTGAGCACTCACAAACCTTCTTGCCAGGCACCTAAGGAATCAGTAAAGAGCCAAAGATGCCTCCTCACAGAAAGTCGCCGAGCCAAATGCTCAGACAAGTCGCCTCTGCCAGTCTCTGCGCCAACTTAATCGCTTCTTCGACATCTCTTTCCCTCCAGTTCTGCTCTCCCCCTCGTCTTCTAGCTCTGATGGAGGCAATGCCTCCCCTACCACCTCGCCTGCTTCTCTCTCCCCCTCTGCTTGGATGGAAGAAGCCTTGCATCATAGCCAACCAAGTAGGGATCCTCAGGCAGCCAGGCTCCACCAGGTCAGCAGCATCATGGTCACGCTCCAGCCCACCAGGTTTACAGGCTCCAGTTACAGATGTATCATTGTTGAGGAATCTTTGGAAGACGTTGCAGCGCAGGGCCAGTCCAGCAAGGCTCCGGACGACACAGTGACCCCCAAAGGCAAGCATTCTGTCTAACTTGTCCTTCCTATCAGCTCCAATGCACAAGATTCAGGCGACTCATCTGAGGCATTTTTGTTTCTTGACTTGTAGTTGCACCAGGCACCTACTCTGGCTCAGTCCTACTTTGTCTTTCTGGGCAATTGTAATGTCTGTAATTCAGTCTTTCTGGACACATGCTTCAGCTCAGAGGTCTCCTGGTCCTAGTTTGTTTTTCTGGACAATTGTAACGTTTATAATTCAGTCTTTCTGGACACAGGATTCTGCTCAGAGGTCTCCTGGTTCTCATATGTTTGGTAGTAAGACCTATCTGTGCACCACCAGAACTGCTATGTAAATTCTGTATATAATTTTTTCCATAACTTCTGTGTTATTCTCTTCTTTTTGAATCTTTTCAGATTCAGAAAAAGTTGACCTAATTTATCAAGCAGCTGAAAGTGGCTTTTAGTTTGTCAATTTCTGCTTGACATCGATTACTAGCCAGCTTAATTTTATTGGATAACAGTTCCACATGATATAAACTTTAAATACCTTGATTTAATGTATCTGTAGATATTGTTGTCGGGAAGTTCAAGCTTATTGTGCTTCCTATTTTTTTCCCTACAGATTGAGATTAAGAGGGTGCTGGAGTCTCTATATGGGCTAGAGGTCGAGAAGGTACAGACACTTAACATGCAAGGCAAAAAGAAACGCAGAGGTGGGATTGTTTTTGCTAAACCTGATTACAAGAAAGCATATGTAACCCTCAAACATCCAGTCACCTTGCCACCAAACCTTTTTCCTATTAATCTATTCAATGAAGAAAAAGAGGCCAAGCAGCAGGAGGAGGCAGGCACCATGGACAAGCAAGGGAAAGTGACCCATTGGCTCGAGGATAGCAAAGAAAAAGTTAAACGTGATCAGTGGCAATCAGAAAAGCAGAAGGTTGAGGCTAGCAAGAAGCTTGCTCCTTGGCACAGTAAGCTCTCTTGGAGGTAGAGGTCATGGTTCATGGATAACTTTTCTGGAGTTGAATTTCAATTCATCGTGCTAAGTAAATTGTTTTATCTCCACCAAGCTGTTCATGTTGCTTTATCTGTGTGTGCACAACTGGCGATACAAAAAACTCTCTCAGACATGAGTAACAATTTGATTGTAACTTGTAATAAGTTGGTGTATATCTTAAAATCCATGAACTCTGAATGAGAGATATTCTTAAGTTTTTCTGCATTTGCATGGGACCATGTAACAGTATTAAGTGCCATTCCAATTTCGGCCGCCATTTCTTGCTGAAGTTACGATGGTATAGAATTCTAAGATGTTAATGATTGTAGGCATCTGTTGCTTGTGGGAAATATAGAATTGCGTATGACATTGGGTATTTTTTTCTTTTTTAATGCGGCTTCAGTTTTTGCTATTCACTGCCAATGTTGCTGGTGTGGTATTCTATTTGAACAGCTTATAGTTTGGCATTTGACTTGTGATGTCATAGAAGTATGCTAGCATATCATTGCACCTCACTGTGGTTATTGATGGATAGAAACATGCATGTGTTTCGATTTGCAAACATAGGTCGTAGGTGTCATAATGCTTAAATTCTTGCAGATGGTGGAGCTAAATTTTATTGAACTAATGTATTTTTCAGAATCAAACTTGTGGTAACGGCTTCTTTTTTAGTTATTTCAGTTAGAAGATACGTCTAATTATATATATTAAAGTTGTTCATGCAGCACTTATTGTCCACTATTTAGAAAATGAAAAGACAACTGCCTAAATAATTTACAGGCCTTTGAAAGGTCAACCTTGATTGCCATAGCAGGCATCCTTTTGGTTTTGATAGAGTGGAAGACTTTGTGGGCAACACCAATAGCTTCATGAATTTGCATGCTAGCCAAAAACCCAAACTATCGGCTGCGAGATTGTCTTAAATGGAACAATGTTTATCCTTTTCGCAATAATCATTGATATAATTTTGTAAATGCAATTGCTCAAAGAAATAGGTTTGTACTCCTCAAAACTGGGGGTTATCTAGTTTAGGGATGAGAGCAATGAAAGTAGCATTAAAAGAAACCAAGTCCTACTGGAAGTTCTAGATTCTTCAATTACTCCAAAAAATCCTTCTCTAACATCTCATTGAACCCGAGAAAAAAATTCAACAGGCTAGCTGCTTGGTTTTGGGATTTGATCCTTTTGGAAGGAGTGCAATACCACCTGAAGCTCTTCTTTAGAAAATTTTACCATCAAATTGACAGTCTTCTTTAGAGGCAAAGCTAGGAAAGAAAATTGCCATCTTAACAACCTCAACTATTGTAGCTCTATTGTCTTAAAGATACCATTGAAATGATCCACCCCTGCTCTAGCTAGATCCTTGAAACTTGAAACCATAAATCCACCTGGCCTTTGCATTTTCCATATGGTGTTCACATTTTTCCTATAGTTTGCAGACCAATGAAAAAAATGTGGTATTCCAAACTGCCTCCTTTTCCTCCAATAGTACTCTTTTCCTTTTTTGCAGGCCACTTGCCAAGCCCTATGATCCTCATCTGTATAATTAACAAGATCGTGAAAGTATGAACCCTCCAATTGACTCTCAAACTCTTTTAATTCCTCATTGTTGAGTTTTTTTCTCATGGGACCACTTCACAACAACTTATTTGATCTTCTTCAGATAGTTTTCAAATTGGATGGCTGTAGATTCTATAAGCCCTCTGTTGTAAGGAAACCACTGGCCTTTTATTAAATTACCAAATCCTCATCTTCTAGTTAAAGTGGATTGAATTTAAAATGATCAGGTGGCTTTCCCCCCATGGCAGCGAGCTCCAAGAATATGGGAAAATGATTTGAATTGCCACTTGTACAGTTGTACCATTCCCTTACCGTTATGTTATCATTCATAAACCATTCAACTCATAAAAATCTACCCAACCTCTTCCTTTCTGTGCTTACCCTTTTTGTAATATCCCTTAGGGTTGGAAAAAGCACATGACAAATTTTGTATTGTAGCTAGTATCATAGTATTCCTTCAATTTTTTGCAAATAGAGATGATGTTAAATGCACAAACAATGGAATCAAGTAGTAGATTTCACCAGAAATACCAAAAATACATAACAGGCTACGACTTTTCAATCTGCTACACCAGCTCTACAGCATTCATAAGTTTATAAACAGTTGCAACCTTTCATTGAATGCACCAGCCATTTACACAAGGGTTATGACACTAGTTAATCCTATCCACAAACTGTGAATTTGGCTGATTCAACTTACAGGATCATCAGTTTCCTTGCTGCCTCAGGAAACACCCTAACAATGCCTTTCAATGCTTAGATTACACCTTGCTGCTTATCCAGAGGTGCCCTAATAGGCCTCGCTGCCCTAGACCACTCTTCAGAAGGGATTTCGCTGCCACAATTGACCCTCAAATGGATTCGCTGCCTCAATTGACCTTCCAACAAGGATTCGTTGTCACAGTTGACCCTCAGAAAGGATCTGCTGCCACGATTGATCCCTTAGCAAGGGTCCGCTGCCCAATTTAATCTTCAAAGGGATCCACTGCTACAAGTAACACCGCAGGGGTAGTTTGTGGCTGATGACAGAGCTTCAGTGGGACCTCGCTGTCTCAAATAAGGCTTCTTAGATTGATGGTTGCCTTAGTTATGTCTCAGGCTCCTGCACTGCCACAGTTAGCCGCAAATAATGGCACAGGGGGATGATTCGCTGCCTCTGGACCCTTGGTGTCACAGACTTCACTTAGCTGCCCAGGTAGGACCTTAAATAGGTGTCACTTCCATAAAAATGCTACAGAAATGGCTTGCAGCCACAGTAGGATTTCTCAGATTAGAGGCTTTTAAACCTTTGCTGCCCAGCATAATATGTCAGGAGCCTATGCTGCCACCAAACGCTGCCACAGAAAACTTCCTGAGATCGGCTACTGCCTTCAGGAACTGTCCCAAGTGTGGGTTGCTGTCAGATAGAGCCCTAGAACCCTCGCTGCCACAGACAGACCTACAAAAGAGTCATTTGCTGCCCAGATAATGCCACAGATAGATGAATGACGCCTCAGAAATAATGCTTAGTGGTGTAAAGAGAGAGAGGGATTGGCTAGGGTGGAATCTTTTGCCACCGAAACCAATCAGAGAAAGGGTTCTTAAAACCCTCAAGAGTCTCAGCTCACTAAGTCAGAAATACCAACAATCCATGATGAAAAAAATGAATCTCCTCTCTCCTTTCCATAGTTTCCCTTTGGGGTCTTCCCTTCTAATTTTAATTTGAGGGCTAACAAGTTTCCCTCCTTTTTCCCCAAATTTTGTTTTTATCAGAAGTTTTTTCCAATGTTGCAAACATCGGCGTCCGGATAAAATCGGCAATGGTTCGGAAAACCAAAAAATCATAAAAATCGGGAGAATACCAGTAAAAATCGGCAAACATCGGTAAAAGTAAGATACCATCAAAATATTGGTAGAACTCGGCAAACATTGGCTAGGCCAAAACATCGTGATTTCAAGATGAAATCGGGATGTTATCGAGATGTTCGCAAGAGTGGTTTTCCCCAATTACTCCAAATTATCCAATTTTGTCCCAAGAACATCAATAATAGGTTCCCCCTTTACAAATGACTATAGCCTATGGGGTTGGATAGGCTACTTCGTTATCCCTTGGGAAAATTAATTAGAAGAGGACATTACAGTCCCCCCTTCCTGACATTGCTTGTCCTCGAGCAATTGCAAATTGGGGTATTGCAAGGTATGTTCTTCTTCCCATGTAGTGTCCCCTTTAGGCAGTTCCTTCCATCTGGTAAGATATTCTGAAATCATCTTTGTTACAGTACCATCCATGAAAACAGCAAAGCCACTTCTTTCAGTCTTGGCAGTAGCAATGGTATTTGTAGAAACATGGGGCCTGGACCCAACATGATCACTGTAATAACCAGAAGAATTGATGCCTATGTGGACCCAAATGATGAGTTCCACCTTCGGCCATGGGATCAGCCCTTCCCATATTATGTATTCCATGAGAAGGTCCATTCCTTCCAACAATTCTGCCCCTGGTTGGTTTCCTTGCAGAAAGAAAAAGTTAAAACTCAGACTTGTGGAAATGCTTCCATCCCTTTCCTGAATAAAGAATCCCTACTGCATTGTAGCATCACGAGCCTCTGGAATATTACTAACATATTCAGGAGAAACTGTCACTATTCTAGTTCCAGTTGCACTTGGTTTATTCTGGAGACACCCGCAGAATAATAATTTTTATGAAAAGACATCCAAAACCTGTTGGGTCTGAACCAAATACCTTGTAAAAGGACGTGATAATATAAATCTGGCTCAAAGAGAGACAATCCAAGAGAATTCATATTCTTTGGACCCAAAGTGTCTGGTCAAGCAATACATGCCACCTGTTCTGCTTTGGTAGAGACGTCCACTGGTAAGAATACTTAGCTCCAGTCACCCTAGACTGGACAGGAAACACAAAGGGTCCTTTTGCAAAATTCTTTATCCTTCTTTTCTCGTGTTCGAGCTGTTTTCTAAGCCCTGCACTACACAGCCGAAGTGTTGGCCACTTGAACCAAGCACTTTGTATTTTGGCACCCTTCTTTCTGGTAATCTGAGCTATCCAGTTAAGAGACTCCCTTTCATCAACAAACATGGTTAACAGCGTTCGATTCTGGTGAATGGGATATGCCTCTGCAAGAAATTGGAAGGCAGAGCCTCTACTCATAGTGAATACCATGCTATATTCATTCTGAGGAATGTTGAGATAATCCGTGATCCTACTCTGAACATCATTTTCAGTAGTACCTTCCTCTGGTATTTCTTCTAATGCATGTGAGCTTATGCTCGCATATATCTCAGATAACCCATGTGAAGAAGATTCCCAAAGTTGCAATTGTTGCAGGCAAGGAAAAAATCCAAATCCACAATAACCCAAGCAGACCATCAAATTTTCTTTGGAATGCTCTTACTCATAATTCCTTAGCTCATCCATGCTTGCGATATCATTTTGTGGAGCTATGCCCAAGTTCCGCTTATCACTTTTATCCACTTTTGGGGGCAAGGAGGCATCTTCCGGGCATTGAATACCAGAACCAGGGTTGACTGTTTCACTAGCATCATTCGGGACGAACTTTGGGGATGTAAAGTTCTCAAGCTGTGGTACCTTTATGGCTGCATCATATGCTCCATGCATATAATGATCTGGTGCTTCAACTACTTGAATGCCTAATTTTATTTTTAGCAAGAACCACTTCCAAGCGCTGCCTGCTCTTTTTGGCATTCCCATCCGTAGGCATGGTCTGGAGCAGTCCTACAGGAGCATTCCTGGGCTTGTTCTGCTGACAAGTCATGCACTCCTTTATGCGCCTCAACACATCATCCTTGAGGCCTTTCCTAAAAAACCTTCCTTTGATCTGTCTGTATGTTTCAAAGAGCCCCTGGTGTCCCGTTAGTTGTGGGTCAGGTGTGGCTTCCAAGATATCCTTTTTGAGTGTAGATTCAGAGATCAAACATATCCTGTCTTTATAGAAAATGACTTCATCCTCTACTTTGAACCTGTAACCTGAGATGAGCCCGTTTATCAATTTGCAAGGAAACTTATTTTTGGAATATTCTACTAGGAGGTGGGCTTTCCAATCTCCGGTGATTTCTATGAGTGTGCATGTGGCTGGTTTCCTGGAAGGTGCATTAACCATCATGTTCTTCGTGTACTCAGTATCAAAATCATAGGCTTAATACAGTAGGCTGCTATCTAACAACAATTGACTTGTAATCAATCATTCTGCTAGGCAAGCTTCATCTCTGTGCCTGCATATTGCCTCCATTTTCTTGGCTGATATAGTTGGAGGACCACCATTGGATGTACCTCTAAACACTACTTTGCTGCCATTCGCGGCCAGAAATTCCATTTCCGTCACCTAGTGGTCCATTGAGAACTTTCCTATCGAGTACAACCATTTTACCCCTAACACAACATTGGTATCTACAAGGTCTACTATGTAGAAATAATTGGTGAATGTGTAATTACCCAGTGTCCTGCTCGAAGGTGGGATCATCTACGTGCATCTCATGCTATACCCATCAGCTGCCATCATGTTGAAGCCCTCAAATTCTTCTATGGGCATACTTCTCCTTGCCACCAAAGTTGTGTTGATGAAATTGTGCAATAGCTCCACCATCCACCAGAGCCATGATTCGTTGCCCTTGTATGACCCCTTTGATATTGAAGGTGTAGTATTTAGGGACACTAGAAAGAGTGGTGATAGTACCACCCTTGATTCTTGAACGATGTCTCTCATTTCCTTTAGCCTCCTTAGGGGACCACCCTTTTTCAAAAATGATAAGCTCATTGTTTGGTGCTGGCGTTGTATCATATTCATCATCACTATCTGACACTACTTCAATATAGTGGACCTTCCCCTTTCCCAAGAATCTGTGACCAGATTCCCATGGTTCTTTCTAAGTGAAGCAGAGTTTCTTCCTCCTTAGCTCGCTCCAGGTCTCGTCATCCAACTTGGCCTTCCTAGTCCAATCTCTCTGAAATGACTTCTTTTCTGTCCTTCTGAGGAATGAATGGTTTGGATGGGAACTTAGCTTTGAGCACCACATCTCCCATATCTTGTGTCTTAGTGATAGCATCTTGTAAGTGGGGGGCTTGATGACCTTGACCCACCCATGTAATGGCTCGACTAGACCCTTTGTGAAGAGCATGACCAACCTTTGTTCAAATATATTTATTACTGCAACAACCGCTCGTTCTTCAGTGTAGGCATATGGTGTGCTAACTCCTTGAAGTGTATCTCTCGATCTTTTTGATCAAACCGGTTTATCACTCTTTGCTTGAATACCTAATAAGAAGTGAAGTTGGATTGTACCACCATTCGTGCACTTCCCCTTCCAAATGCAAATTGGCAAATTTGATAACATCTGCTCCCAACATTTCATTAAATTGGAAGTAGGTGTCTAGCTTTTGTACCCAAGCCCTTACCGAGTACTTGGATGAGTCACTGAAAGAGGGAATCGACAATTACCCAACCTTGCGCATTAGATCATGATTTTGTTGTGCCTTGGGCCAATTTTTGTACTTAATGCTACTGAAATCATTAAAAGTTGTGGTTGCCGAAACAGCTTCTCCTAGTGATGCATACTCTCGAAAATATTCTGTAAAATCTCCATTTTGTTTTGCTGCTACCTGACCATCTAGAAATTGGGGTGTTAGAGGCCTATGGTTCCTTCCCTTGGTTGACCTTGTGTTAGCTTGTGCAAGGATGTTGAAGGAGCTAGGATTATGGTAGTTGCTCCCCTCTGGAAAACTCTTGTTACCACCATTAGGCCCATTAGCAGCATTGTTACCTGTAATGTTTAGATTTTCCATGACTTGGGCAAAAAGTTGGGCCATTTGTTGTTGTCCTTGGGCCATTTGCTGTTTCCCTTGGGCTAACATTTGAGCTATTTGTTGTTGCCTTTGGACTATCTTCTGCTATTTGATAGTTTATTCAAGATGCCAAAAGGGTTCTCTTGTTCTTCCCTGTCTTCCATGACTAAGTCGTGGGCACCCCTCTTCTTCTTCACTGTAACGTTCTCCTTGCCTTCTGGAAACATCTAGGGTTCATATGCTCACAAGCTAGCAGGATGCACAACTCTGATACCACTAAAATATCCCTTGGGGTTGGAAAGAGCACATGAATTTTTTTGTATTATAGCTAGCATCACAATATTCCTTCAACTTTTTGCAGATAAAGATATGTTAAATGCATAAATAGTGTTATCAAGTAGTAGATTTCACCAGCATAGGCTACCAATTTACAAATTGCTACACTCTCTATACAATATGTTGCAGCTTGTGGTAGCTTTGGAAGGTCTTCTGCATGTGCTTGGTGTCTTAGCTTGTGGGAGATGATTTTTTGCTTGTTTAGGTGCTTGCTTGGTGGAGTAAGTGATTTATGTCTTCTTTCCTCAGTCTAACTTAGGAAAAATACAATAATTAAAGTCAATTAATTAATGTGGACTATTAAATCATTTTCTAAGCGTAAATAATTTAATTATTTAAGTTACTTAGAATTAATCTCAACCATTGATTTGCAATATCTTCTTAAAGGGAGATTGGGGTTAGGGATTTGGACTTAATGAAGATTATAAAGGAAGCCTAGTAAGGATGTGAAGACACACAAGAACTCAAGTGAGACGACTCAAAAAGGGAAAGTGATTTTCTCTAGTGCGAGTGGCTTAGCAGACTGGAGCACAAAGGAGGAGAAGTACGAGAGAATTGAGGGCAAATCCAAGAGGCCGAGTTGTGGAGATTGCAGGGTCGAGTTGTTGGAGAGAGGTCGATTTTATTGGAGTAGCCAATTTGTTGGAGGCTGAGTATCCTAAGTCACAATAGCAAGTGGTAAAAGGGTGTAGGGTTGATTTTCCAATAGATTAATTGGGCTGAATTTCTCTAGGACAATTTCTTTCGGAGGTCGATTTCCTGGTGGTTGAATTCCTTGGGCCAAATTCATCCCATGGGGGGCCGAGTTACAGGTGTGGGTTGAAAACCTAGATTTTCTAGATTAATTGACGATGAAGAATTATTGTGGGTGTATTATTTTTGCAATGTGTGGTTGATCTCTCTGATTTAATTTTGTTGCATAAACATATATCTAGAGGTTAAAAATACCATTGATTTTATTTTCGGTAATTCAGAACTTATTTTGCTAAATAAATTGTTGGGAATAAATAATTGCCATGAGAAAACAAATCTAGCAGGCATTTGGAAATTTAACATGGTATCCGAGTTTTCTAGATAACTGTGAGAGAGATTTGAGATCTCAAGGGTTTGAAATGACGAGTTTTTCCTTTTTTACAACAACATAATTATTTTTAAATTTTGCAGTTGGGTTTTGTGGTCGTGGTCGACGTTTGAAACTTGACATCACTGAGCAATTTGCAATATGAAGACAGGTTGGATGGGGCTGCTAATTTCAGTACCTGGAAAGAGTGAATTGCCATGCTTTTGAAGATGAATGGTATGTGGGATCTTGTGAATAGGGGCATTGAGGTTCCTTCAGATCCAGACCTTGTAGCGGATCACAATCTCAAAGATATGAAAGCAAGGTGTATAATTTTGGATGGTGTGAGGGATCACATAATTTCCCACATATCAGGAAGGGATACTTAGAGTTAGTTGTGGGTAGCTTTGATTGGTTTTTATAAGAGTACAAATGAGAACATGAAAATGGTGCTGTGGGAGAAATTAAGCAACATAAGGATGAGCAGATATGAGATCATGACATCTTACCTCACGAGGATCCAATAGGCTTGTGATGAGCTTGCAACTGTTCAGGAAACTGTGAGTGATTTAGAGTTGGTGAAAGTTGCTCTAAGGGGTTGTGTTAAGCACAGATCACCTTTATGGATGGGATCCTTGTTAGGCAACAACTTCTTGATTGGAGCTGGTTGTGGGATGACTTCATCCAGAAGGAGATATGGGATAACTCATTGACTGGAGGACAATGAAAGGGTACCGAGGAGAGAGATGAGTTTGTTCTTGTTGCACAAGCAAAAAAAGGCAAAGCGAGGGCCAAACAAAACCAAAGTGGAGGAGGACCTTCACATAACAAAAGGGAGGATATGAGAAAAGTCAAGTGCTTTGCTTGTCACAAGTTTGGGCATTTTGCTAATTAATGTCCAAACAAGAAGGGCAAGGGAAAGACAACTACCACTGTTACTGCATAGATGGAAGAGATGGCTGAAAAGTTTGAGATTTTTTTCCTTGGTGTCTTGCCTTTCTGAAACCGTCATGAGAGGTGTCTGGTTTGTGGATAGTGGAGCATATTGTTACATAATGGGATCTCGAGATGTCTTCACCAACGTGACTAGGGGGCCTAGGGATGCACATGTGGAGCTTGGTGATAAGGCCAAGTATACAGTAGAAGGCACTAGCAATATTGAGTTTCAGATGGTCTCAAGTGGTATCATGGAGGTTATTGGATGTATTGGGTTTGGAGAATAATCTCCTTTCATTTTTGGCCCTAGAAGACAGAGGACTAGAAGTCAACTTTATTGGAGGTGAAGTGGATGTTGGGTCGAAAGGCATTGATCCTAGTAAGAAGTATGTAATTGGGAGAAGGGAGAGGGATATCTATTTGTTGAGAGGACAACTAGTGAAGGCTCTCTTACATGAGAGTGACAACTAGAGTGAGATATGACATAGGAGGATGGGACACCTACACTATAAAGCTCTTCCAATGTTGCAAAGGATGGTTATTGGTTTTCCATAAATTATGATGGAGCAGGGTGGAGTGTGTAAAGAGTGTGCGCTTGGCAAGCAAGCCAAAGCTGCATATCCTCATAGTTAGACTAGGTCTAAGGGAGTGCTAGACTTGGTGCACTCAGATATTTGTGGTCCTATGCTTGTGACATCTATCACATGGTCCTTCTACTTTGTGACATTCATAGATGATTATTCCATGAAAACTTGGATCTACTTCCTGAAGACCAAGGATGAGGTATTTGATCGGTTTTAGGAGTTCAAAGTTCTTGTGGATAACCAGACTGGGAAGAAGGTTAAGGTGCCGAGATCAGATAATGGGGGCAAGTACACCTCCAACAAGCTCCAATATTTGTGCAAGGAGACATCGATTAAGGAGTTCACGGTACCTTACAACCCTCAGCAGAATGGGGTTGTCGAGAGGAAGAACATGACCATAATGGGGGCAGTGAAGTACACCTCCAACAAGCTCCAATATTTGTGCAAGGAGACATCGATTAAGGAGTTCACGGTACCTTACAACCCTCAGCAGAATGGGGTTGCCGAGAGGAAGAACATGACCATAATGGGGGCAATGAAAGTAATGATCTGTGATTGAGAATTGCCTATGTTTTTGTGGGTAGAGGCCTGCAATACAATTGTGTATGTGCAAAACAAGAGTCTTCATAGGATATTGGAGGATGTGACTCCTGAGGAGTTGTTCACATGAGTGAAACCAGATGTGAGTTGTTTTCACTTCTTCGGTAGTCTAGTTTATGACCACATTCCCACAGAGAAGAGGACTAAGCTGGATCCCTTGTTAGAAAGGGGCATATTTATGGGCGACAATGTAGTCTCAAAGGCCTACCAAGCTTACATTCCAGGACAGAGGAAAGTGATCTTGAGTCTGGATGTCAGATTTGATGAAGGCAAGACCCTTAGGAGATCTCATGAGAAAGAGCGAGCAATGGTAGAGGATTAGGATCGACATGCTCCTAACACTGAATAGGGACCAATAGCCCTAAAAATAGGGACACAATTAACAGATCTGGAGCATGAGTTGGATATTCCTTTGAGCTCTACTAGGGGGAGGCCAAGATGGGTTGAGCAGACCTTGAGGAATGCTTAGGAGCATGTAGAGGCTCCTAGCAGCACTTTCAGGTAGAGTAGGCCACCGAATAGATTTTCCAATTATTTGTCATTTTCAAGCAGTGTCTGTGAGTTCGAGCCTTCCACTTTTGAGGAGGTTGTAGATGAACAGGTCTGGAGGGACGCCATGGTGGAGTATAACCCCATCACGATGAATGATGTATGGGACATAGTACAAAGATCGAAGGGAAAGTCTATGGCCACTTCTTGATGGATCCATAAGATCAAACATGCAATTGATCACAGTGTCGAGAAGTACAAGGTGAGGTTCGTGGCGAGAGGGTTTTCCTAGAAGAAGGGAGTGGATTATGATGATACATTCACACCTGTCACTAGACATGGATCCATTATAGTAGTTATGTCCATTGCTTCAGAGATAGGGTGGAGGATACATTACATGGACGTGAAGACTACTTTCCTAAACGAGGTGATTAAGGAGGTGTATATTGAGCAACCTCAGGGATTTGAGGTGCATGGGAGAGATTCTCATGTATGCATGTTGAAGGAGGCCCTTTATGGGCTGAAGTAGGAACCACACACATGGTATGCTAGGATTGATGGATATCTTCTTGGTTTGGGCTTCGCCAAGAGTGAGGCAGATCCCAACTTGTCCTACTTGTTGAGGGTGAGTCGCTCATCTTGGTACGTTGTGGACGATCTCTTCTTGACAGGATTAGAGAATCTCATAGGGATGTGCAAGGAGGATCTTTCTTCAGAGTTTGAAATGAAGGACATAAGCTTGATGCACTACTTTTTGGGATTGGAGGTGTGGCCACAACTAGGAGAGGTTTTCCTTGGATAGGGAAAGTATGCAATTGAGATCTTGAGGAGGTTCAAGATCGAGGATTGTAGGCCTATGTCTACACCTGTGATCACTAACTTGAAGAAGCTAAGTGCTTCTGAAGGCAAGTTGGTGGATCCCATACTATATGGGCAACTGATAGGTTCCTTGATGTATTTGGTCAACATTAGGCCGAGTATATGTTTTGCTATGAACACACTCAACCAATGCATAGTGGTGCTAAGACGGGTTCATTGGGTGGTAGTGAAGCATGTGCTGAGGTACCTACGATGTACGATGGACTTTGGATTGAGATATGTCAGAGGTTGAGGAGTGAAGTTGCAGGGGCACATTGATTCTGATTGGGCAGGGATTGTAGTGGACAAAAAATCCTCGTCTGGATGTTGCTTCAACTTGGGATCAACCATGATCTCGTGGTACAACATGAAGCAACAATCAATGGCACTTAGTTTAGCAGATGCAAAGTACATGACAATGAATATGGTGAGTTGTGAGGTAGTATGGCTTCACAAGATGCTTGCAGAGCTATTTGATTTGCAAATGGCGCCAACAATGATTCACTGTGATAATTAGAGTTGCATTAAACTCTCTGAGAATCCCATGTTTCATGATCTGTCCAAGCACATTGAGATCATATATCACTTCATCAGAGACAAAGTCTAGAGAGATGCTGTGAGATTGCAGTACATTCCTACAGAGGAGCAGGTGGCCGATAGTCTCATTAAGCCTCTAGTGAAAGGGAAGTTTGTGATGTACTGAGATAAGCTAGGGGTGGTGGAGAATCCCTTCCTTGTTAGGAGGGATTGTTGAAGCTTGTGGTAGCTTCGAAAATTCTTCTGCATAGGCTTGACGTCTTAGCTTGTGGAAGATGATCTATTGCCTCTTTGGGTGCATGCTTGGTGGAGTAAGTGATTTATGTCTTCTTTCCCAAGTCTAACTTAGGCAAAGTACAATTGTTAAAGTCAATTAACTATTGTGGACTATTAAGTCATTTTCTAAGGATAATTAATTTAATTATTTAATTGACCTAGAAATAATCTCAACCATTGATCTCCAAGATCTTCTCAAAGGGAGATTAGTGTTAGGGATTTGGACTTAATGAAGATTATAAAGGAAGCCTAGCGAAGAGGTGAAGGCACACAAGAACTCAAGTAAGGAAACTCAAGAAGAGAATGTGATTTTCTTTAGTACGAGTGTCTCAGTAGATTGGATCTCATAGGAGGAGAAGTACAAATAATTGAGGGCAAATCCAGGAGATCGAGTTGTGGAGATTGCAGGGGCCAAGTTGTTGGAGAGAGGTCAATTTTATTGGAGTAGTCGATCAGTTGGAGGCCAAGTTTCCTAAGGCACAATTGCAATTGGTAGGAGGGTGTTGAGTCAATTGTCTAGCAGATTGATTGGGTCGAATTTCTCCAAGCCAATTTCCTTTAGAGGTTGATTTCCAGGTGGCCGAATTCCTTGGGCCGAATTCATCCTGTGGGGGGCCGAGTTACAAGTTCCGGTTATTGTATTTTTCCTTTTATCTTTGTGGGTCAAAAACCCTGATTTTCCAGATTAATAGAAGACAAAGAATTGTTGTGGGTGAATTAATTTTTCAATGTGTGATTGGTCTCTCTAATTTGAATTTTGCTGAATAAATATATTTCTAGAGGTTAAAAATACAAATGATATTATTTTTTGGTAATTCAGAATTTATTTTGCTAAATAAATTGCTGGGAATAAATAATTGTTGTGAGAAAATAAACTTGGCTAGTAGTTGGAAATTTAACACAATATTCATAAGTTTATAAATGGTTGCAACCTTTCATTGAACACACTATCCATTTACACAAGGGTTATTACACCAGTTAATCCTATCCATGAACTGTGCATTTGGTTGATTCAACTTACATGATCAACAATTTCCTTGCTGCCTCAAGAAACACACTAACAATTCCTTTCAATTCTTAGATTACACCTTGTTGCTTATCCAGAGGTGCCCTAAAAGGTCTTGCTACCCTAGAATAGTCTTCATAAGGGATTTAACTGCCACAATTGACTTTTTAGATGGATTTTTTGTCTCAGTTAACCTTCCAACAAGGATTCACTATCGCAGTTGATTGTCAGAAAGGTTTTGCTGCCACGATTGATCTCTTAGCAAGGGTTTTTTGCCCAATTTAATCTTCAAATGGATCCTTTGCTACAAGTAACATTGCAGGGATAGTTCGTGGCTAATGGCAGAACTTTAGTGGGACCTCGTTGTCTCAAAGAAGGCTTCTTAGATTGATGGTTGGCTTAGTTATGCCTCAGGCTCTTGCGTTGCCACGGTTAGCCTCAAGCAATGACACATGGGGATGATTCACTGCCTCCAGACCCTCATTGTCACGAACTTCACTTCACTACCTAGATATGACCTTAAAGAGGGGCCACTACAATTAAAATGCTACTAGAATCTCTTGCTCTATGCATGTCATTTTTTTTCAAGTCGGGCTAATAATTCTCTTTCTGATCTTCCAGGTCACACTAGGTGCAAGAAGAGAGCATACTCAAGAAATTATTAAACTAACAACTCTCTTTTCTGATCCTCCAGATCACACTAGGTGGAAGAGGAGAGCATACTTCAAGAAGTTATCAATTTTCCCTTCTTTTTTTTTAAGAGATTCGCTACCTAGTTACACTTCCCTGGCAACGGTGCCAAAATGTTTGGTCAATTTAGTGTGTCCAAAATTGCTACATTAATTATCAATCCGAGAGTCGTAAACTGATGAAGTGTGGCGCACTATATGTGTAAGACAGCCTCATTCTTAGATTTTTGTCGTTTTTCAATTTTTATTTTGTTTTGGGGGTTTTTATCTTCGTTTATCTCCTAATGTGAATGGAAATCCTATTCCTAAGTCTTTAGAAGGCAAGCATGGATATGGATTTTAGGCAATTATGTCCTCTATAATGGTTTCCAGCACTTAACACTTCAGAAGATCTTAGAATATACTAGTGATGACAGTAATACTTAAACAAGAATGAAAAATGTGCCGCTATTTGAAACAAGTAAATAATGAACTACTGATCATGAAACTATTATTTCTGCTGCTGTCTAAATACAGAAAAATGATTTAAGCTACTGCACTCAAAGAAATAAAAAAATGCAAAGAAAGTAAAACTAAAATAAAATTACATCATTCATAATCTGATTTCTCCCCAGTTAGTCTAGCTATGGCTTTCAGAGATAATCGTCAATGACATGAGAAATCTGATATCTAACTGCAGAAAAGTAAAACTAGAATCAAATCACAACATTCATAATCTGATTCCTCGCCAGTTAGTCTAGCTATGGCTTTCGGAGATAATCATCAATGACATGAACAATTTGATATTTAATTGCAGAAAAGAAAAACTTAAATCAAATCGCAACATTCATAATCCGATTCCTCGCCAGTTAGTCTAGCTATGGCTTTCAGAGGTAATCGTCAATGATATGAGTAAGTTGATTTATAAACTAACTATCAAAGCAAATGAACAAGACTGAAATCAACAAAACAGAATTGGAATTAAAAAAATAAGAAAACCAAAGTCAGCAGAGAATTAATCCCATGTCATTAGTCATTGCGAAAATTATATGCAGATGCTCGAGTTGCCTACTCTATCCTGAAACATACATACACTGATCAACGTCATACAAAGCTTGTAAAATCATGGACATAAGTGAAATATTAATACCATAACAATTGAAATATACACAGGTGGATAACTATGGAATATATGCAATGGAAATAAGGAAACGATATATAAAAACTGTACAACAACAATGAAAACGAAACCTCAGTGTACAGGGGCCCTCTGCACAGCCTCGGTCAACAGGCTATCAATCCAAAATTATGTTCATGCAATCATGTAGAAACAGAGTCTTCTCATATATTTCAAAACACAGTTACAACAATAATACTAGTGTCACGGCACAATGGACTTTGAACAACAAAATTACATTCAAAAAGACTAACTCTATGCGTTATAGGAATGCGTTATTTATAACAAAGGTTACATAATCGTTTTCCTGTGAAACTATGTCAACAAGAGACAGGTAAAAGACAACGTCCATCGATTTAGCATAATGGTTGCTGAGACTATTAAATCTATCAACTGTGGCTGTTGGATTCCCATCGTGGGGCAGTTTACAGGTGGCAACATGACCCCAGAGATTTAGGAACGGCCACGCATCCTTCAGAATCCTTCACATGTTTGAAAACATAGTCCAACTACCGTAGGACTCTTACGTTGGACCACCATTTGACCACCGTTGACCATAGCTTCCCTTGATGAATCCGTCTGAACCAATAGGACCTGATCCATGTCTAGGTCATTTCTAAGTTGCCCATGTCGATTGTTTTGCCTGATGAAATCTGAAACTTAGAGTTTAACAAAAACAGCTGCGGAAAGTCGAATCGGCTGCGGAAAGTGACTAGATTCCGCAGCTAATGAGCAAAATCTAGTTCAAACAGCAAACAAAAAAACATAGTTAGAAAACCACTTAAATGCTATTTTAGAATCAATATGCAATGATCTCTGATAGCTTATGGAGTGCTGGTGAGGGGAAAAAGTTTGGAAAAATGTGTAGGGGAGGTGCAATTTCAAAACTCTACACAGAATGTACCCGGATGCGCGTCACATTCCCGTGCTGCTCGCGGCCCTCCCGTCCAAAACTACTTTAGCCCAAAAGCAGTCCGGGGTAAACCACTTACCGCCCTCCCGTTGACCATCCGCCACATCACTGCCACTTCACCATCCTGTACCCTCTGCTACATGACAAGATATCCTGTCATAATGACGTCATTCGTGCAATAAATGAAAAAAATACCCGCCAAACCAATTTTCGTTAAATAAATGATAAAATGTCATTTTCGCCCCGATTTTCTGCAAACTGTGCTCCATGCAAAGCACGTCCCATCGACTATTCGAGTAGTTAGTCCGTCACCCGACCAAGAAACTTCAGCGTCGTGCGCGACAGTCCGCCATTCGACCTACAAATTCACAGTTTTACCTGGACAATCCAAGTATTTATCTGTTTTTACCCTGCAAACCTGCGATTTCACTTTTTCACAGAGAATTCTACCTGAAAAAGCCAACTTTGAGTTGAAATCAATGTGTTTAGTCCATAAGAGATCCCTAAACCTTCTGTTTAGTCCAATTCTCCATAGAAAGCCCAAATTCATGTTTGAATACACAAGAACCAAACATGGAAGCCCCCATAGCCCTGAATGTCGCACCCATGAATGCACCTCATAAAGACTTGAATTATCTACCCTTGGCCAACAAAGATTTCCAAATAAAAGACTTATCTGGTGACAGGAATCATCTTCAAACCTTCTGCCAAATCAGAGATAGTCATCTAAGCAACTCTGACATTTTTGGACTATGGGAATCAAACCTTCCCATGTACTTTCTTCCCTCAGTCCATGTTTTCCCAGATATCATTCACCAATGCTGTGCCAGCTATGACCCTGTCCACAGAGCAGTTATGTCACCTTCCCAAACTGTCATTTTTTCCATAACTGCTGAATCCATCAATGAGATGATACATTTCCATTCCATTGAGCCCCTTGCTCGTCTTTCCATGGGATTTTTGCTTGAAAAAGCTTCTCAATTGCCTAACTCAGAGATAACTCGCATTGACCAGATGTTCATGATAGCAATGCACCAACCTAAAGGCCCTCCTCCTTATTTGCGCGCCTTTTTCACTGAGACTGGAAAACTCATTTTTGATATGATATCCTTGATCTTGGGATTTAGATCCAGTGAATATGTGGATGATATTACCCTAGTTCTATTATCTATCTTAACTCCAGGACACCTGTTAGGATATTCCGACACATAGGATATAGTTAAGTTCAACTTGGTCTAGTATAGAGTTAGGTTAGAGTTAGGTAAAGTGTGTTTCTTTACCGTTGTACATTTTGTAACTTACAATCCGACGGTCACGACATGTAGTGATCTGACGGTTCACTCTCACCTCGGTATTACCGACACTTGATCCGTGGCTTGACACCCGATTGGTCCATGAGTTCTATTTAAAGCGCATGGAGGGTCATTGTTCAGGAAATCTGTGCATGAGAGAAGCTTATGTAAATTTTCATTCTTTGATTAATAAATTGCCTGTAGTACCCACGTTGGGACAGGCCGTGGACTGTTTCCCTCCTTGCACTCTAAGGGTTTTAACCACGTCAAAAATACTGGTGTATTGATTTGAGATCTGGTTGTGAGCGGTGTCCTTTTGGTATTCTTTCTGTGGAACTTACCCTGTAAATTCCTACATGGTATCAGAGCTATTTGAGGGCCGTGTCCGTTGGTGATCCAAATCTGAAGCCGGTAGAACTGCATGTGGCTGTCGTTTCCTAGATCTGCTGTTTCTGACTGCTTTCGGGCCGAGAGGACTGCTCTGTTGCGTTCGGAGCATCTGTTCCAGTGAGGAACCCCTTTCGTTTCACGCGAAAAGGTTTCCGGTAGCCCTAGCTGCGTCATTTTTCAGATCGGGAGGTATACAGTGTTTTTTTTGCAGTTTACTGTTATTTTCTCTCTGCTTATTTCGGTCTCAGTTTATTTAGCCTTTTTTTTAACCAGATCTATACCTTTCATTTCTGCGTATGCTCTTTGCCTTGCGACTCTGTGCGATCTGGGCAAATCAGAAACAGAAAGGAAGGATTTTTCTCATGCGTATGCTCTTTTCCCTGCACCTTAGTGTGATCTCGGAAAATCAGAAACATTGAGAAAAATATTTAGTTTTTCGGCTAAAGCTAACTTTGAGATTTTTTTTTAAAATTTCTAGTTTTTTGGCTAAAGCTAACTTCGAGCCGCAAGGTTCGTTTTTCTTTGCATATTCATGTTGGGTTTTGTGTTTTGTGTTTTGTAGGGAAAAAGAGCTTTCTCAAGGCAAGCACGCAAACCGAGGCCCCCCCCACCCCCTCTCTCTCTCTCTCAAATTTTTTGTATAGATCAATTGGTTCAAAGCTATTTTAAGAGAGTAGAGGTCTTGGGTTCAAGTCTCCATTTTGTGGGGGCGGATTTTTTCATTCCCGCACATTCGCGCACTTTGCCGGCAACTTCAACAATTATTTTTCAAAAAGCCATAACTTCTTCATCCGGAAGTCTTTTTCAGAGCCGTTTTTTTTAAAACCGTCTATTTTTTCGAGATCTATCCATTAGAACACCTACTTTCAGCATCTTCAGCTTCAGTTTTTTTTTAAAATGGAAAGCCCATGCCAAGTCATTCTTGACAGCACTAACTACTTCCAATGGGTAGCCTACATCGAAGATTTACTTAGAAGTAAAGGTCTCTTCAGAATAGCCACAGACCAAGAGAAGAAACCAAAAGATGAAGACAAGGCGGCAAAATGGGAAAATAGACAAGATCAAGCACGTGGTTTGATAGGGATGTCTATTTCTCCTGATCTTAGATTCCACATTGCAGAACTTGAGACTCCTCATGAAGCATTAGAAAAACTTGCTAAAGTTTTTGGGATTAAAAATGAAATTAGAACCCATCAACTTGAAAATGAGCTGCTTACTTTGGATCCTAATAATTTTTCTTGCATTGAAGATTTCTTGTCCAAATTCAAGAACCTTAGATATCTCCTGGAAGGTGTTAAAGTTAAGAAAGACGATGGTAACCTTATTTATTCCATCCTTACTAAATTGGGACCAGCCTACTCTGTATTTGTTTCCACTTTCCATTCTACAAGAGAAGCTTTCATTTGTCAAGGACAAGACTACAAGCCCCCTTCCTTTGACTCCTTTTGTGATTCCTTAATAAGAGAACAAGAAAAACTCTTACACCTTGGTCTTCTTAATCTTGGAAACTCTTCCACGAAAGCGTTAGCCGCCCAGCAGCAACCAAATTCAAAGAATCCTAAGAAGTCATATCCTCAAAAGAATGGTCCTAAACCATTTCAGCCTCAAAATGAAAGATCATTTCAGCAAAATGATAAGACCAATAAAAACAAATGGAAGAACACTGATAGACATTGTAACTTTTGTAATCGAGATGGCCACTTAGAATCTAAATGCTTTAAGAAGATGGAAGCCTTGGAAGCCGCAATGAAGAAACATAACATCCATGTGGAGCCTACTTCAACTTCAACTTCCGGAATGGCACTTTCTGCATCTCATTGTCAATCATCTCAGTCTGGTTATGCATTAAATGTATCTTCTTCTTCTTCTCATTCTCATGAGTGGCTCATTGACTCTGGAGCCTCTTGTCACATGGCCAAAAACCAAGCCATGTTTTCTTCTTTAAATGATTGTAACACCAAAAATATATATATTGGTGATGATAGATCTCTTAATGTTGTAGGGACTGGAACTATTCATCTAGACAATGGTCAGTTTAATGATGTATTATGTGTTCCAACCTTATCCTGCAACCTTCTATCTGTCTATCAGATAACTCATTCAGGTGAAGGAAAAATTGTTGAATTTTCACCTCATGATGTTGTAATCAAGGATCTAAAAGATCCTAAACAAATTTTAGCTACTGGTCTTGCTGATGATTCCAAAAGGTTGTATAAGTTTCACAACTTTGGGTCATCCAATCTTCCCTCAGTATTTGTTGCTCATAATGATGAAGTGAGCAAACTTTGGCATGAGCGATTTGGTCACTTAAACTATCGCTCCCTTCAACATCTATGTAAAGAAAATATGGTGATAGGTCTTCCTATGGTATCTTGCAGAGATGGTGTTTGTTCCGGATGTGTACTCGGAAAACATCATCGGGACAGTTTTGACAAACGTGCCTCTTGGCACGCCTCAGCCCCTTTACAGCTTGTGCACAGTGATTTATGTGGTCCTCTTCCTGTTGCTTCATTCTCTGGCTGCAAGTACTTCTTAACTTTCATTGATGATTTCTCCAGACGCACTTGGGTATACTTCTTAAAACTCAAGAGCGACGTATTTACCACTTTTTTGGCCTTCAAAGCATTTGTTGAAAAACAATCTGGACATCAAATTCTTAAGCTAAGAACTGATAATGGTGGAGAATATGTTAAAAACACATTCATCAACTTTTGCACCGAAAATGGAATTCAAATGCAACATACTGTTCCATACACTCCACAACAAAATGGTGTAGCTGAAAGGAAAAATCGCACCTTAAAGGAAATGGCTAATTGTATGCTGCAATCTAAAGGACTCAGTCTTAACCCCCGCTAATAATCTTAATAACAATGTTGTAAATTCCTAACCTGCCATCATAAATTTATAAGCAAATATAAAAGCAAATGTAAATTGTAATAGATATAATAAACAGGTATAAGAGAACAATTTTAGATATCTTAGTAAATAACATATATAATAATATAGATTAACAACTATCAATAAGCACGCATCCATTATAATAGGTAAATAATAGAAAAATTAATAAGTATATATAGTAGAGCATTAATAAATATCATAATAAATATCAATCATAATAGATAACAATAAGTATATATAGAGGAGCTATAGCTAATACCATAATAAATAACATTAATAACAATATAGATAATAAGGAGCATAATAATAAATATAGAATTAAAATAGCATTAACAATAACAAATATTAAATATAAACAAAAAAAGCATTAAATATTAAAATACTAATAAGAATAATACAAAATAGTCTTAAGAATTACAAAAAGAGATTTTAAAAACAAATTTATTATTTATAAATAGACATAATAAATAACTTACATAACAATAATAATAAAATCTCAATTTAATCAATGAAGAATAACATCATAAACATCAACAAGCATTAACCATAATTAATAAGCAAAAAAATTTAATTATGAGGCACATTAACAAAATAAGACAAAATATAATATTGTAATATAAATATAATAATTAAGCCATAAACCATTAATGGATGCTCAATAAACATTAAGCATCCAAACCATTAATGGTTGCTCATTAATCATTAGGCATCTAATAAGAAAGGTATAAAGAGCATTAATGGATACAATCAATAGAAGCATTAATAGCATTAATAATAATTAAATGATAAAGCTAACATTAACCTCATCAAATATAAAAGCAAATATAAATTATAATAGATATAATAAACATTTAAATATCCTAGTAAATAACCTATATAATAAGATAGATTAGTAACTATCAAAAAGCAAACATCCATTATAATAGATAAATTAATAAGTATATATAGTGGAACATTAATAAATATCATAATAAATATCAACTATAATAGATAACTACAAGTATATATAGAAGAGCTGTAACTAATAACATAGTAAATGTCATTAATAATAATACAGATAATAGGAGCTAAATAATATTATAGAATTAAAAAAGCATTATCAAATAACAAATAATAAATATAAACAAAAAGAGCATTAAATATCAAAATACTAATAAAAATAATACTAAATAATCTTAAAATTACCAAAAGAGATTTTAATAACAAACATATGATTTATAACAAGACATAATAAATAACTTTCATAACAATAATAATAAAATCACATTTTTATCAATTAGGAATAACATCATAAATATCAATAAACATAAACCATAATTAATGAGAAATAAAATTTTTAAAAATTTTAAGGCATAATGACATAATAAGACAAAATATAAAATTGTAATTTTTATAGAAAAATTAAAAATAAATTGCAAGGTAGGTATTAAAAATATGTATAATGTAAAATCATAAAGCTTATAATAAATAAAATTTGTATAATGTAAAATCATAAAGCTTAAAATAAATAAAATTATCAATAAGAAAAAGTGTCGGCCATTGGACTTCACATCCTGGGTTTCATATTTATACCTAAAAATCTCCTTCTTTTCTCCTCACAATTTGTCCTGATGATGAGTCTAGTTGCAGACTCGAAACGTCGACTACAAAACATGAACACTGTGGAAAATCCGAACTCCTTTCAAAAAGACTCAGTCTTAGTTTTTGGGCCGAAGCAATTAATTGTGCAAATTATATAATCAATCGCACTCCTACTAAGGTTCTAGAGAATATCACTCTAGAAGAAGCTTGGAGTTCCATTAAACCAGATGTAAGTCACTTTCGTGTGTTTGGAAGTGAAGCATGGGCCCATATTCCAGATGAAAAGCATAAAGCTTTAGAACCTAAGAGTGAGAAATGTACTTTTGTTGGATATTCTGAAGATGTAAAAGGTTATAGACTTATTCCATTTAAGTCCAAAAATGTTATCATTAGAAGAGATGTAAAATTTGATGAAAATAAATCGGCCTGCGAGCCTAGTCCGGCGGATGTGCCACCTCTTCCTCTCTCTTCTACTTTTGAAAACATTTCTTCTTCAGATGATGACAGCGAGGATGATAATCCTCCCCCACCTTCTCAGGATCCTCAACTTCCAATATGGGTCCGTGCTACTCGGGATGCAGCAAGTGATCTTGCCGGTGATCCTACAGATCAGCGACGTACACGTTCTCAGTTTGAAAGAGCCTCTTCTTTACTGGCTCAAGCTCCAGTAAATCATGATCCTGACACTTTTGCAGAAAACACATATTTCATTAAATTTGGAATTAAATGATGAATCTAGAATTCCAAAATAACAAAAAACCTCAATTCTATTGATATCATTGTAATAAAAAAATTCCAAATTTAATGAAATATGTGTTAGAAGCTTCAGGCCATCCACATTGGAAAGCAGCTAAAAGAATACTTCGTTATGTTCGAGGTACAGTACAGTTTGGGATTCATTACAGTGCCAAAGCAGCTCCTCTGTTAGTTGGTTTCACTGATTCTGATTGGGCTGGTGACCATGATGATCGGAAGTCTACTGCCGGTTATGTCTTCACCCTTGGTTCAGGACCTATTACATGGGCTTGTAAGAAACAGGCTGCCATTTCTCTTTCGTCAGCAGAAGCAGAGTATCGTGGTGCCGTGGAAGCTAGTAAGGAAGCCTTGTGGCTTCGTCAGATCCTATCAGAGTTTGGCTTTGAGCAGCAGCATCCAACCACACTTTGGTGTGATAATCAAAGTGCCATTCAGCTATGCAAAGATCCAGTCCAGCATCAGCGCAACAAACACATTGAACTACACATGCACTTCATCTGAAAGCTCATTCATGACCATGTTCTTGAAGTGCAATATTGTCCAACAGATGATCAGGTTGCAAACATCTTCACAAAGGCTCTCACAGAGGCGAAGTTCACTAAACTTCGATATATGCTTGGAGTTCAGGAAGTTGTCACTAAGGGGGGATAGGCTCTAGTGCCTCCTTCCTTCTCCTATTGTGTCATATTTGTAAATCCTTCAATCCTATCCCAAGTTGTTCTTAAGGGGGGATGTTAGGATATTCCGACACATAGGATATAGTTAAGTTCAACTTGGTCTAGTATAGAGTTAGGTAAAGTGTGTTTCTTTACCGTTGTACATTTTGTAACTTACAATCCGACGGTCACGATATGTAGTGATCCGACGGTTCACTCTCACCTCGGTATTACCGACACTTGATCCGTGGCTTGACACCCGATTGGTCCATGAGTTCTATTTAAAGCGCATGGAGGGTCATTGTTCGGGAAATCCGTGCATGAGAGAAGCTTATGTAAATTTTCATTCTTTGATTAATAAATTGCCTGTAGTACTCACGTTGGGACAGGCCGTGGACTGTTTCCCTCCTTGCACTCTGAGGGTTTTAACCACGTCAAAAATACTGGTGTATTGATTTGAGATCTGGTTGTGAGCGGTGTCCTTTTGGTATTCTTTCTGTGGAACTTACCCTGTAAATTCCTACAACAACCCCCTGCTGTCAAGTATGACTATGCCACTTTTATAGCCAACAAAATCCATGACCAATTCCTAAATTTGGATAGAGGAGTTTTCAAATACACTTCTTATATACACCATCTGTTGTTATATTATCAGCCAGACAACTTTCCATTTCCCATCAGGAAATTGGAATCAAAGGGAAATCGAAGGTCTGTGATCTTTTGGAGCTCAATCTTCCATGACTGTGACTCCTTTTATAGTGAATTCATTGACTTATTTGTACACTCAGCCTCCAATCTGTTGATAGGAGCTCCTCCTCCTAGAATTGCTGGTGATATGAAGAAGATTTTGCAGCTTTCCAAACAGTACAGGATAGGTGACTGGTACCTCTACCAGAATCACACAGAAATCAAAATATATGGATGTGAACTATGCCCATTCAAGTTTCCTAGATATGTGCCTTTGAGATTATTTGCATTAGAATATTTCAGGCAGCTCATCTATGTAGACTTAAACCACTTTTGTAATGTAAAGGAGAAAGCTTAGCTGAGAATCAGAAACCAGTTAGGCCCTTATGTCATCAATTCTAGGGATGCGTGGAAAGATGCTGAAAATATCTTAGAAGAACACTTTAAATTGAAGAAGATTTTTCAGTGGGTATCATATGACCCATGTAGTTTCGTAAGTGATAGAAGGGTAAGAAACAGGCTATCAGTGTATGTACATCATAGGATCCCAGAAATTGAACAGTATGCAAATCAGGAAGAATGGGTAGAAGGGACATTAATAGAGGAAATTAGTGAACAAGAAAAGATGGAAAAAGCTATGAAAGATCTTGAAAAAACCCTTGACCTGGACTCTTTTGGACAGGTTTCTTTCAAGTGGCCTCAACAATCAGGAGTTGGGACATCCTCTGCTGGAACTTCTCAGCAGCCTGCACAGAGAACCAACGCATCAGTCACAGGGACCTCAAAGGGCAAAGAGGTGGAAACAACAGAACAACCAATAATGACTGATCAGCCAGGAGGGTCTAAAGAACATGAACAAGTACAAATTCCTCCACCCCAATCTAAAGCAGAAGAAATCCCAACACTACAAACTCCTCTAAATGAGGAAAAAAGCAAGAAAAGAGACAGAGAAGAGGCCACACCTATCAGTGGACCTGTTGAGCAACCAGGAGCAAAGAGACAAAGGCTGAATCCTCTGTCAGAAGAGGAAATCATTGAAGAAATGACAGACAGTCTAAGAGGTGAGAGGGTACTCAGCCATTAGACTTCCCCAGTGGTGGATACATCAACTATCTCACATAGGCAGGAGCTAGAAAGGCAGCACAATGCAGAGGTGTCGTCCACTAGGCCACAAAGCAAGCAGGCCTCAAACATGAAGAGAGCATTCACAGAGATAAAGGCCAAGAATGATCCCATGAGAATCAAAATCTATAATCAATACCTGAAAATGGCTCCCTCAACCCTGCAGAGATTAATGTCTGCATATGCCATCAAAGAGGGTAAAATGATAATGAGTTATTTTAAGCCAAAAGTACAACAACCCCAGTCTGCAGCAGATTACATCAGAACAAACTTAGAGGTCCTAGCCAAAGACATTCATCCATTGGACCAGATTGAGCTTCACAAGAAGACTGGAGAAATGTTTTACTCTACACTGGCTGACAAAGCAATGTTGGCCCACCAGTTACAAAGTTCCTTAGATGACACAACAACTCAGTTGCATTGGGAGAAAGCCTCTTCTTTGGCGAAGGATAACAAAATCAAAACCTTAGAAGAGATCATCATGGAACTAGGGCGTGACCCCCAAGATGCTAAAGGCGTAAAGGCATTAATCAAGAAGAAGGAAGAGGACATTGTTGCCCTAAGGAAACAGCTGAAGCTACCTCCTTCAAGGCACCATCAAATTCCAGAAATTATAGAGCAGAAATCAAAAGAAGACATGATGGACCTGCTCATGAAGCTCAATGAAAGATTAATTGATATAGAGTAGGCACTTGAAAAATAATTAAAAGAGAAACATGGAGAGTCGACCTCCCAGCCACCAGAGGTAATTCCTACAGTCACAACTGCAGTTCCCTCAACAATTGGATCAACATTGGCCCCAAATGTCCCAGTTGTCGCAACATAGGTAATCATAGGTACAACATCAGCAGGAGCAGTTCCAGGCAGCAGTACAAGTATGAGCACAGAAGAATTGATAAAGGCCATGGAGGAATTGAGACTCCAAGTATCGGAGCTGAAACAAGTAAAGGAAAAATTGGCAAAAGTAGAAAAGAGTTATGATAAATCCAAAATAAGTGTGGTAGAGAAAATAAGAGAGATTAAAACATTAGAAAATAAAGTGAGAACATTAGAGAAGGATCTCACTATGGATAAACCTCTGGCAGAAATCAAAGGAATTCTTTGGACCAACATCAATCAATCCCTAAGTAATGTTTGGCCATCTATCCAAACTATTTATGAGCAGGTTGACTTAGTGAATGTAGCACATGGAGAAATTCAAAAATCAAGAGTTTTATTAGGACAAATGCCTAATCAAGCCAACCAGCTCATACATTTTTTGAATTATAGAAATAGAGAACAGCTGGAACAACTTGGCATCCCAGACAGGACATGCACCATTTTGGAAATCAAAAAAGTTCTAACCAAGAGAACTTTAATGCAGAATTTGGAAAAAAGATGCCAAGATATGCAAGTAGAAATTAATTTTTTCATGGAAAGGTTTGCAGTTTTGCAGAATAAAGGGCTACCAAGCCTTTTAGGAAATAATGACCGGCTTATGAAACACGCAGATTATGTACATAAGTTGAACTCATATGCTTTTGATCAAGTTAATTCTTCAACAAGTGTTTCAGGAGTAAAAGCACTCCCCACAGGCCAAAGTCTCTATGATAATTTGGAGAACTTAATTTATATTGAAGATGAGGTAAAACATTTGTTTCATCTCCAGCCCAATTTTATCAGATATACAAAAGCTGATGAAACCCTGAGGAAACTTCAGAGACATAAATTGCTAGAGCAACAATGGTGGGAAGACATGCTCGGGATTTTGTAAATTTCTCTTGGGTAAAATGTGCATTTTGAGCTATTTTTCTGTGATAAAGATAAACAAAGATAAATGAGGCTCAAACGTGACAAAGTATATCTGATCAAGGTCAAAGAATGTCTGGCAATGATGAAGCAACCAGCACAACGTATCAGTCGAAGACAGTTGTAAACTGACTCGCAGAGCCTGCTTCCAGCACATCCGACGAAGATAGAGTATCCATTACAACATTGATTCATCTTTTCCCTCTTTTCGAGACTGTTTGTCTCTATCTTTTGTAAGAAAAGGGATTAGTCATCACTAGATATTATCTCTATTAGATATTTTGTATAAATACCCCCCAAGACAAAGTATTTGTGGTTGGTGGGTGTTCATAGTTTTTTACTATACTACTGAAATTTTTGGAGTAAAAAGCTGTTGGAACCATCCGTTGGCTGGCCTGCTGGATGAGGATTTGATGCAGAAGACTTGTCACAGAATTCTTGAATTGAACTCCAGATCAATAAGTCCCTTATATCTTGTGTTTTACAGTTTTCTTGTTTACTATATCATCTGTGTTTCATAATCTGAATGGTAAAGAAAAGGATTAATTTAGAATTTGCTTAAACTGCACTCTGTATTCAATATTTATTATTCTCTGTGTTTTATTCAGACTTAATATAAGTGGTGAATTTTTAGTTGCTCCTGCTTCTTGATTCTTGCATTTTGACTATTTGCTAAGGAATTCTTAATTGCTCCTTAACAGTAACCATCCTTTTTCCCTCTTTCAATATGCTGAAAGATTCTTAATTGCCCTTCAATCAATTGAGTCCATTCCATCTGATTTCAACCTGTATTTGTTCCATGTTTGACTACCTTGCTTTGTGATACCATCCTCTGATAAGAAACCGAACCCAGAAAGCCATCTTTCTTTGACTTCATCATGCCCAATGGACTTAAATATTCAGTTTGCCTCACTGTTCTATTGAATTCCACCATCCAAATCCAAAACAAACATTTGAACTTCATAACTAGCCTAACACATTTCAAAACAAAGCTAAATCATAAAAAGAGAGCCCTCTCTGGATATAGATTGGCTAGAATCTGTATCTGAAAAATTGGTTTATGGTTAGCTCGACGTTATTCCCTTTCTTACAACTTTGGGGAACAACCTAAGTGATAACAGGTGCAAGGAAATAAGAGGCTTGGAGAGCAGAGAAGAAGCCTGGATTTGGCTTGAGCTTGCTTATGAGCTGGGAGATTGATTTTAATGAGTGATGGGATTTTCTAGAGACAACAAGAATTGTAATTTCATCTTGATTTTTTGGATTAATACAATATAGATAGTAGGGTTTTGAGCTGTGGCTTTTCCTGTATATTTATTGTGTTATGTGCCATTGATTTGTCTTCATCTTGTCGATTATTGTTTTGCTCGATATTTATGGGATTCCGCTGTAAAGAGTAGAATTAGATTATTGTCTCTTGTTTTAGTAGATTACATGAGCTTGTGAATCTATGGGAAAATTCTACATGGTATTCGAGCTTAGAACAATATACTAGAGGAGATTTTGAAGTTTTAAGTTTTGGGCCGCGAGTTTACAGAGCATATCTAAAAACATTTGTGCACAATTTTCAAAAACAAATAGAAGATTTGGATTGTTTGCAAGAAAATACCCAAATTCAAAAAAACTATGGGCAAATCGAAGTTCAGATGAGGGAGATATTGTTGATTTGAAATCAACTCTTTTTCCAGAAAATTTCGTTAGAGACTTGGTGGTTGAGAGGAAGAGTAAATTCTCTCAACATGCAGCCCCAGAAGAAGCCTCTAAAGTATTTTTAGGAAGCTATGGAGCATCCATAACTAGAGAGGCCGAGAGGAGACCGAGTGGAGAGATCCACTCAAGCAGAGAAGAAGCAGTCTTAGACAATTGTGGAGCAACCATAATTGGAGAAGCTGAGAGGATACCAAGTGGAGGCATCCAGTCATGCAGAGGCCTTCAGTAGGGGGAAATTTCGAGCCAAGTGGGCAAAGGTATCACATGTAGCCATACCTCCAGGTGTGGGATGGGGCAATTTGAAGTGATAGTCTCAAGAGGAATGAAATAGGGTAGGGTCCATAGAGTGGTTTTATCTCATGGATCGTACCTTGCTACAGGAGCCCAAAGTACATAGTAGTGGGAGGAATTAGTGGGATTCATGCAGTCAAAGATCAAAGTGACAGAGGCTAGAGTAGTCAGACCCTGAAGAAGCATAAAGAGGGTTGACAACAATGCAGAAAGGCAGAGTCAACAAAAGCACAAAGTTTTCAGTCGACAAAGGCAATAGAAGTCAGAGACTTTGATGACAGAGGCATCATTTTGATTCAAGTTTGATGTTTTTTTGTTTCTAGAGTTGTTGGAGCAACAACACTAGAGATTAGTGTTGCATGCAAAACATTCCAAAGGTTCAAGTTCGAGATTGAGTTGAATTCCTTTCTTGTTGAGAGGAAGTGTTGAAAATAGCAACAAGAAATGATAAAAATAGAATCCAAAAATTCTAGTTTATTTTGTCCTTGAGTTAAACTGAGAATTAAAATCGAATTATATTCTCATAGCAACTTGTAATAGTTAACTAGAGTGAGTTGACTTAGTTAACTTAGGAGTTTCGAGTTGGAAGTCGTTTTGAAGTCATGTATATGTTCTCCCTTTATTATAGGGGTCCAGGACGAGTTAAGTATGAGTTGTAATTAGTTAACTCAGTTTACTATAATTCGAGTTAAATTAGTTCCAATCTGTTTGAGGAACTAATAGTGAGCTAACAGTGAGTTGATGCATTAGTGCACTCAACTATAGCTACTCTAGTTAACTGAAGATTCTCTTGTTACAAACTCTTGCATGTCGATTTTGAGAAAGACCTAGTTGAGACTAGAGTGCAGGGACAATGTACTATTTGTTGTATAATTTTATGAGTTGTACATATGGTGCATGCAATCAGGAACTGAACATAGAAGGGATTGCACAATTTTACCCTTTAAATATGGGTTAATTCTCTCATGAATTGGGCATAGAATTAGAAGTTTAGAGTCTTGGAAATTTGGCTAAGTATTGGCCAAAGGAAGTCATTAGGTGGAGGATAGGAAATACTTGTGCAAGTTAAGCTCAAGGTTGAGCAGAGAGTATTTTTATCTATCTAAATTCTTTGACCAAGGGTGCAAGGAAATATGAGGATGGAGAGTAGAGAAGAGGCCTAGATTTGGCTTGAGCTTGCTTGTGAGCTTGGAGATTGATTTTACTAAGTGTTGGGATTGTTTTAGAGAGAGCAAGCATTGTAATTTCATCTTGATTTCAGGATTAATACAATACAAATAGTGTGGTTTTGAGTTGTGGCTTTCCCTAGATATTTATTGTGTTATGTGCCATTGATTTGTCTTCATCTTGTCGATTATTGTTTTTCTCGATCTTTATGGGCTTCCGCTGTAAAGAGTAGAAATAGATTCTTGTCTCTTGTTTTAGTAAATTACATAAGCTTGTGAACCTCCAGGAAAATTATACATGGTATCCGAGCTGAGAACAATATACTAGAAGAGATTTCAAAGCTTTGAGTTTTGGGTTGCGAGTTTGCAGAGAAGATCTGAAATTTTTTGTGCAAAATTTTTAGAAAAATAACATAATTGGCTTCTTTTTTGAAAAAGTACCCAATTTCAAAAGGAAAATCAGTCAAATCAGAGTTCGGATGAGGGAGATATTGCTAATTTAAAATCAACTATTTTTCCAAAACATTTTGTTATGAAAGGACATATGAAATAGATTGGCGTGCGAGCCAAGAACCTGTATTCTCTTGAGGTTCAAGATGCATGCAAAGCCTTGAGGAGCAAGGAAAAGGTTAGAGACTTGGTCGTTGAGAGGGAGAGTAAATTACCTCTCAACATGCAGCCCCAAAAGAAGCCTCTGAAGCAGCTTCAGGAAGTTGTGGAGAAACCACAACTAGAGAAGCTGAGAGGAGACCGAGTGGAGAGATCCACTCAAGTAGAGAAGAAGAAGTGTCAGACAATTGTGGAGTAGCCAAAATTGGAGGAGCCGAGAGGAGACTGAGTGGAGGCATCTAGTTATGCAGAGACCTCTAGTAGGGGGAAATTTCGAGCCAAGTGGGCAGAGGAATCACATGCAGCCATATCTCCAGGTGTGAGGTGGGGCAATTTGAAGTGATAGTCCCAAGAGGGTGTTACAGGGAAAAGTGTCTATTTAGAACTACTCTATCCCACTAAGGTGTGACAGCTACCTTAGAAACAAACAGAGAAAAACTACTTTTGTATTTCCTTTATGAATTATAGATAGAGAGGAATAGAAAGAACCAACCTATGTCTTGCGCTAATCCTTTGATCCAATCCCTCTCTTCTTTGATGGTCTCCAGCTACCTGCTCCCTTGCATGCCCAGCTTCACAAAGTACCTGTAAGATCATAGAAGTAGAGCAATATACAAAGACACGGATCTATATTCATAAGCAACTTAGGATCAGATTTAAGTTAACCATACAAATGTAACTAGCATCAATGATACAAAAGCATGGAGGAAAACTCAAATAGTTTTTATTGATAAACAAGAAAAGATCCAGGAGGAGTTACAACCAGTGGTTCTGACCCAGCATCAACCTCCCAGCAAAGAAGCCCCTCTTCACCTCAAACAAAGCATAAGTCACCCAACAATCTGATGTTTGTCTCTAGAAACCAACAACAATTCCTTACAATATGCAAAATTCCAGCCTCCGGATCTCTGGGATGAGGGATCCATATATAGATATCTGTAAGGAAGATGAGTCAGCTTGTGATTTGATTAGTGTCTTCTCTCTGTCAGTTCTTGCTTCCACTTGGAGACTGAGGGCCTCTTACTCATCCTTGGTCGAATTCAATGAGGCAAGTGTCACAGGAGAAGATTCTGGAAGCTTCCTTTGCCTCTCCACCTCGCGGAATGACACTGCCATTTGTCATTTCTCGCCCATCGCGCCCTACAGAAGGGAGTTTTGAAATGCAACGCACCCTCACATTGTATTTAGGTGCAATGCAACACACTTAGTGTTATAGACATTTTTGTGCCTTACAACATTGAGCATGAAATGTCCATAATCCAAGGGATACAAAGTCCCTAAATGAGTTGTTCCTACCCCTAAAGGAACAAGGTCAACCAATGACAGCTTCTCCCAGAAGTTCTCCACCAAAAACCACTCAGAAACAGTCAATTCAGGATCAATTCAGAGGCTCCACTAGGTGTCTGCGCTGAAATGCAGAGGTTACACTGGTTAGGTTCACTGCAACGCAGGTGGAAGCACTAGCAGGGTGCACTGAGCGGGAAATGACAAATGGCAAGCTCATTCAACGAGGTGGAAAGACCCTGGAAGCTTCCAGAATCTTCTCCAATGACACTTGCCTCAATGAATTCGACTAAGTGATGAGTAAGAGGTCCTCAACCTCCAAGTGGAAGCAAGAACTGACAGAGAGAAGCCACAAGTCAAAACATAAGCTGACTCATCCTCTCTACTTACATCTATATATGGATCTCTCACCCAGAGGTTCAGGGGGCTGGAATTTTGTACTTTGCAGAGAATTGCTGTTGGTTTGAGATTGAGATTAGTACATTGGGTGATTTATGTTTTTTTGGAGGAGAGGAAGGGATTCCTTTGCTGGGAGGTAGATGCTGGATCGGGACTCACTTGGTTGTATCTCCTCTTGAACCTTGTTATCATATCAATAAAGCTATTTGAGTTTCTCCTATATGCTTGTATTTCAATGATGTTTTGTTATATTTGCATATTTAGTTTATATCTGATCCTAAACTGGTTATGAATGTGAATCTATGTCTTTTGTGTAGTTTTCCTCTCTTGTGATCTTGCAAGAACTGGGTGAAGCTGGACCAGCGAAAGAGCAGGCAGCGGGAAGCGAACAAAAGAGAGAGTGATTGGATCGACAAACTAGCGGAAGACACCGGTTAGTTACATCCTTCTTTCTCTATTTACATCTCATAAAGAAGAATACTTAGATAGTTTTCCTTGTTTGTTGCTAAGGCACTATCACCTCTTAGAGTGGTATAGGGGAATTCCGAATTGGATACTTTTCCCAACAACACTTAGCCAGTGGAGCAGCTGAAATGATCCTGTTTTGACCAATTCTGAGCAGTTTCTGGTGGAGAACTTATGAGAGAAGCTATAATCTGTTGACCTTGTTCCTTTAGGGGTTAGAACAACACTTTTAGGGACTTAGGAGCCCTTGGTTTATGGACATTTCATGCTTGGAGTTGTAGGGCACAAAAATGTCTATAACAGTTGCCCCCTAAAGTATGAGGCCGTTAACCTTTTGGTGTCGAGTGAAATGCTTTATTATGAGGATACGAAGTTCTTTCAATGCTGGGAGGAGACCTGTAATAAGATACAATACAATACATTATCTTCATAACATTTTCATGATCTAGCTGAGGCGGGCATTCCCATGCTTAGCTTTATAAATTCATTTTCATGTACATAGGACAGACAATCGTTTGAGTGTAGACTGATGATTTTGATAGAGCCATCATCCTTTTGGTAGGATGATTATCTGTGCTGCAATGCTGTACATTAAATGTCTTTATTTCCCTGAATATATATCGCAGCCCGGATGGATGAAACTAGATCTGGGGTCTTCAATCTCGTCCGATATTCACTCGAAGTACAAGTTGATCCATGTGAGAAATGTTTTAGAGTCGAACATGGAAATACATCGCTTGATTACCAGTCAATGATGTAAACTGTTAACAAGCGCGAGGGGAATCACCGATAATGATAATGATCCTCAAGGTACTGCAGTACAATTCACGTGGTGTGAATAAAGGACTTGGCGTCGAACACCATGCAAAATCTTTCAGTCGAAGGTCATTGATGAAAACCTGTTGCCGGAAGTGAGAAACTTGCCATTGAGGCATGCAAGCTTCAAAGTACTGAATGGGGTGTTCCTAGATCAACTTCCTGGATAATGAGCTGATGTCGACAAGAAGTGATCCGTCATAGGAGGGCCTTAATGAATCCCACATCAATGACACAGAACGAAGCAAATGATTTTGATGGAGGTGAAAACGATCTGATGATATAAGGTTCAGGGTGGCGGTCATGAAAAAATGGAGTATAATGTATGGTAGTGGGTGAGACACAGGTGACTTCTTTGGATGACTTCTCTTGAACATATCGGTGACACTGATGTGATGGATTGGTAGCATTAACCCCAAATGTGGATGGTATGGCATGACCATGGTGATGTGACCGGTGAATGAAACAACCCAACCTAACTCAGACACAGAGTGGAAGTGTCATGTTCAAGAGCGACTTGCTACCAACAAAGTTTCTTTGAGTTTTCTTCCCAATTTTTCCCCAGTCATTGCTGACCAGTACCTCTTTATTTTTGTCAAGCTTGAGGAGGATAACATATGCTTGTTCTATAATTTTCCCTTCGGGCAAACCCATTGCTATGTTTTAACGAGCCTAGCGATAGTGAAACTCGTTCTCGTCTAAAGACAGGTTTGTCGCTATTAATCTTTTTAACGAGTTTAACGACAAAGATAACTCGGTCCTTTTCAATTTTAGAGAGTCTGAAAAAGAACATAAAGGTAACTCCAAAATTCCTTTTTCGTCATCTAATCCCTTAAGTCCGAAAAAGTATAAAACAATACAGAAGGAATGAATTTTCGATAGTTTTAACGAGCCGAGCAAAACAAGCGCTCGATCTTTTTGTGTAATAATCCCTCAGGTCCAAAAAGATTAAAATCTAGAGGAGGGATAGCACTTCCTGTCCCTTTAACGAGCTGGAGAGGCCAATGGCTCGACAATATTTTCATATTTTACGAGTCAGTTGAAAAGAGTTTAAAGGAGACTCATCTTTTGAGAAACGAGTGATAAAACGGGTAGCAGCTGATTCCAGGCAAGGTTTGGAATTTTCCATTCACGGCAGTGTCACAAGGATGGCTAGTGAAATCACTCTTCGCAGCTGTTCCTCAAAACGGGTAAACAATCAAATGGAGGTGAATGATCGGCCAATGAAAAGTGGAGGTGACGGTGCAAACACGACCAAGGCTTTAACGGCTGAAGTACTACATTCACGATGGTTATTTAGCGGGGGAATAGTTCATTTTTTAATGAGCTTAAACGTGGGTGGAAACATTTGCTCATGTCTTATGTTTATTTTTTAACGAGCTTGAACTATGTGCTAAAACTGCTCGATGCAGGTTTATTTTTCAACGAGCTTGAACCCTACGGTAACACTGCTCATGGCGGGTTTATTTTTTAACGATCTTGAACCTTGTAGTAACACTGCTCGTGATAAGTTTGCATGCCCCCAGCATAATAACGCAAATCGAGGTGCATGCCCCCCAAGCTTCATTGCATTCAACTCAGTGGTTGGAATGAAGGTTTACCTTCGAGATCTTTGAAATACTCGACTTGGATTTTACGAGATCGTAGTCAAAGACTCGATTTGGAAAGGGAGTTTTTTCATTTTTTAATGAGGTTGATACTAGAAAAGAACTATCCTCAGGACTCCTTGTTTCATTTTTTAACGAGGTTGACACGAGATAAGAATCATCCTGGGAATCCACCGTATTTACAGTATTTGATAGAAAATAAAAAACTGATGGATGGTTAAGGTTGCTGGAATAATCTTCGTGGTAATCTGGAAAATGGGAGCGATGGTGGTAATCTTCCCATGGTGCCTCTCCTATCATCATTGATTGAATGATTCCTTTGTCTGTAGAATGTACATGCGACCAAGGATCTGAAGAGGTGCCATATTCCTTAGACCTATCTATCCAAACGCTTGATGAGCGTTGATTTGGGTTTGCCTCCCATGCTAGGAACATTGATTGCTATAATATTTCCGTTGGGCTTGGGGGCAAAACCACTGCATGATCCATGTCGATATCGTTTTCTGAGATCTTTTTAGAAGATATCATGTTGCAGGTTCCTATCGACGCTACTTCTGCCAGATTGATTGGAGGTGGAAGAGCGAAAGTTCCCATTAGTATAGGATCTTTTAGTAGGCCTATTCCGATATTCTGAAGCGAATGGGGGCTTCCATGGATCATTGGAATTCTTCCAGTAACTTGAGAACCATTGGGGAGGAAGTTTTGTTGATCGACGATTGTAATCCCTCCTTGAAAGGGAAATGCAATCTTTCTAAAATAGGTTGACACAACAGCTGCCATGGCATATATCCATGGTCTTCCTAGTAGGATGTTGTAATCAAGATTCCCATCGATGACTTCAACATCTATTTCTACCGTTTTCCCTCCTAGTTCAGCTTTCAAGTTACTTAGGATACCATATGGGGTATATGTCCTTCCGTCGAATTCTTTTAATGTTGTCGAAGATCGCGACAAGGTTGGAGATCCTAAAGTTTTCCAGCAACTCATCGACATAATGCATGTAGATGCCCCCTCATCAATAATCGTTCGATGAACAGTTTTGTTGAGGGCTTTCACTTGAATAAGGAAAGCTAGTTGAGCTGGTAATTGAGGATCGTATCCTTTATGATCGAAGGATACAAGATTGGAATCCTTTGGGTCAATCCCACCAATGGCCAATAATAAAGCCTGCCTTTGGGATGGGCAATTTTGTAGTACTTCAAGAGTCGACATAGCGGATGGCGATTGGGCCAAATCTTCCACTATGTTATAATGTTGTGCCGCTCTAGTGCGGGGATTAAATGTCGACTTGTGTACTACTCCCTTTGGCGGTTTTATCGTCAATTCAGGAATGGTGGGTGGCACAACTTCTGTCGAAGTCGTTGTCGAACTACTTGGTTGATCTTTATCCTTGTTGTTCGGCAGCTGTGGATTCCCATAATATTTGTTCCTTGTCGATATCAAAGCATCATTTTGCTGTTTTGAAACCGACAACATTAGCACTTGAGACGGGGAAGCATTTCCACTTTCAACCAGATTTGTTCCTAGATTTGGAAACGGATCAGTTAGCACTGCGAAGGTTTTCGAATTCTTGAAGAATTTCTTAAGCTCAACTCTGTGTGGAAAATGCGTGGTCCAATGATCCTCATCGCATATAAAGCATGGATTTTTTGGTTTCCTATCTCCAGGAGGGTTTGAAGAAGATTTTTCAGGTGATGATTCCTCTTGTTTCTTCTTCTTCCCTTTGCCTTTTTTCTTGCTTCCTGGTTGTTTGGTTTCTTTGCCTTTATCTGTCGATACGACATTTACTTCCGAAGCAAGAAGTTCGTCTTTTTCATTTTGACCTGAAATCTTATGGGCCTTTTTGGATGTATCCTTTGTCGATTTCGTGTCTGTCGTGCCAATCATGCCATTGTCGGCATGAGAGTCATTGTTTGATTTAGGAGGAGGAGGAATTGAGAATTCCGGTCTAGGGGTGTCAGGTATTTTATCGTAGATCGTGCCGGACTAAGTGTAAATCAAGTCCAGATATTGCGCACGAGCGATAACTTGCTCTTCTGTTACGACTCCCCCCTTTGCCACATCTTCCGTGATGGAAGGCAGTAATGACTTGATAAACCATTCAGCTAACAACTGATCGGGGACATACGTTTTTACCATTCTACGACGACGTCGCCACTCATGTATATGATCAGATATGTGAGTGGCCGTTGTCTGTTTGAAATTGGTAAGAAGTTCTGTTCCCGTTTCGTACCTTATTGCTAATTGAAAATGGGTTAAAAAAGTTGTGGCTAAGGTACTGAAGTTGTCGAACGAAGCTCTAGGCAATTCGATGTACCATTTTGCTGCCGGACCCGTTAACGTCCTCTGAAAGAGGCGAAGTCTTATCGAATCATCATTTAGGGTGTTTGATGAACACCATAGATGAAAGGTCATCACATGATTCGATGGATCTTCACCCGGATTTCCATTAAATTTAGGAGTATCTGATGGAAGCTTATGCGGAATCGCTGGCCACCAAGGGGCGTAAGCAATTGGATCGTTTGTTAACCGATTTAAATCAGGTAACTCTAAAGTTGCCACAAAGGTAACTGTTGGTTCAGGTTAGGTGAAGCATACCAAGGGTAAGATGGGATTGCCTGAGCAGTTGGTCTTTGCATACCGGCATAATGCATTTACTGCTGGTATGTTTGGTAAGGTTGGTGGACATGACCATTGTAAAATGGTTGATTTTGACCGTTTTGAATGTACGACTGTCCACTGTTAGCAAAGATTTGCTGCTCAGAACCTTGGTATACTTGTTGGAATTATGGTTGTTGGTATTGCACTAGCCATGGTTGTGAAGCCATGTGTTGTTGCCCGATACTAACAGTTTGACCAAGATGAGGGGTAATTGTACCTGTCTGAACCTGTGTCGCTCCAATAGCTGGCGATTGTGATTGAGTCGCAGGGTCAAGGGGCTATTGCATTACAACCTGAGAAACCTGAGGTTGGCATACAATAGGCAGCGCTTGAACTTGCGATACCGTCACAATAGCTGGCGTAGTCGGGATATTCGACATAGGTATGCATTGTTGCATTGAGTACACAACTCTTGGTTGTTGAGGTAGTATAGGTACCCAACCACTTGAGGTAATTCCAGTATAACTTGAATGTTGTTGTGAACTCCCGTATGGATATCCTCCCAGAGGGGATAATGAAAGGGTATACTGCCCCCCATACGGTGGTAATCCAGAACTCAAGGGAATTGTTTGCCCTTGGGGGCCAGACTGCCCAAATTGACCTCCAAATGGATCAATTTGTTGAGACTCAACATAAGAGTTTCCAGATATTATTCCGGATGAACAAACAGGAACAGACCATACTGTCGAAATAGCCCCTGAGTGGGCTCCTTCTAGCGGTTGAGAGCTAGTCAGGACAGATGGTATACCGGCGAACATTGTCGGAGTGATAGCAGGGAGTTCTGTCGTCGCTGTGTCAGACGACACAGTCCTAGATGTTGACGGTTGTTTAGAAATTTGTAGTCTATCCAAAAGATTACCTAGCGATTCTACAGGAGATTCTGCTGGTGGTAGACTAACTTCTGATGAAGAAGGATATAGAGTGATCCCGACTCCAAAGTGCGTTGGAGTACTTGTTTGAGGATCTTCTACAATTTCTTCTATGGCAATCAGACCAGGTGGAAGGGGAAGACCGTCAGGTCCATAAAATATTTCTGGTGCCGAAGAAGGTGTGAAATCGGCAGCGACAGATGTTTGAAGAGTAAGACTCTCCGAACCGGTTGTAGATGGAACTGGTTCGGTAACACAAGTGTTTACTCTCAGACTAGGATTAGTATCACTGTCCTTCTGTGGCTGCTGAACTTCTTCTGTAGAGGCAGGGATTCCAGAAATGTTTGGAGTAACCGGAGTCTCTGATGTCGTTGGAACACTTGTTCTAACTTTAATAGGAGATTTGGAACCGGTTAAACGAGTTCGCTTTGTCCGTACTGGTTTCGATTCCGGAGACAAAGACGGTTGACTCGTAAGCCTCCGCGAACGACGCGATTTCAATTGACTTTCTTCCACGATTGCAGATTACTCGATCAACTAAAATAAAAGGGAAGTATGTTTACGAATTAAATGAATTTTAGACGCTTTGACACAACTTGTTTTTTCAGTTTTTAAGAGTCGAGAAAAAACAAAAGATGACTCTAGTCTCCTTCGATTTTTAATGAGCCTGAAGTGACAAGTGCTCAGATGGACCTTTTCCGTTAGGGAGTCTGAAAAGGAACGAAAGGGACTGCTCTAGAGATCTAGGTAGAGGGAGTACCAAACCAATCGCAAAACTGCAGAATACTTTTTACGGTACGACAGTCAATCTTCCCCAATGCTGTGTTCAGTGCATTGCGATCGATAGGGCGGTAGACACGGCTTCCTAAGGATAAAGGATTTAAGCCTATAGGAGTCTCCCAAAATATACTCGATGGTACGTGGGAGCACAAGTCCGTACTGGCACTTATCGTCTTAAAGTGGAGGAATCACCCAACCATCAGTGAGGACAACAGTTACTAGGCTTTACGACGCCGGAATACGTCTCTAGCCTAGACCTCTAAATGTTGTGTGTTAAGTTCCAAAGCGTTGTTAGATTCATTGAATTTATTTTTAAGTTGATCTTGTTTATGAAGTTTGCCTTTCGGGTTCACCACGAGATGGAGATGTAATTCCTAAAATGTAATCTAAAGATGATAAACAAACTTTTATCTCTTTTGTGCAATGAAAATCCTAGCTACTAGGGGAAAAGAAAGACATAATCTTTTCACAAAGAGCAAAGAGCACACTGTAAATGCACTTTCCTAAATCAAGCCAAACAGACTATCTATATGCAAATGCACATGCATGTATTTGTTTTCGACTTTCTTAGTATTGATGCTAAAAAGAAAATTGATGTACAAATATGAATTTCTTTTCAAGCGACAAATATAAACAAGCTCTTTTTCGAAATCAAAAACAGAGATGATTACGACACCTTACGATTTTGAAATGAATACTCGTTCTTAACACTAGAAAATTACAAATTCAGACCAAAGGCAATAGTAACAGTATAATCGACCATCAACAGCAATCAAACTTTCTCCTATGATCGAAATCGACACTTGCGACAGATTCAAATCAAAGGATGACAGTACGACTATTCTACTTTTGCAAAGGAAAACTGTAAACGACTCAACAAACACATAAAAACATATATAGTTCTTTTGTACAAAGGAGGCGGAATAACAACAAGGAAAATAGGTTTCAAACAGACATATATTGATCATAGGCAGCAAAATTCAGGGATAGAACTGGAAAGAATGAAGCACAGGATCCACAGCTGCACAGAGCTAGTCTGATCAGCGCACCTGTAACACAGAGAATCTGAAATGCAGCACAGGTTGCCCCTTCAGGAAGTGCGCAAAAATTTAGGATCTCTGAACAGTACATGCGCTGGGCCAGAAACGAGACTCTGTCCGGGTTCTGGGTCACAGTTTGCAGTTCAGTCCTTGGTTTTTGGCCGAGTAAAAAGCAATCAGTAATGCAACAATCAGGGGTAGATCTAAGGAGGATCTAAGAGCTATCACAAGGGCAATCAGATAGTTTGTGAATCAGCTGTTTAAATCATAAACAAATCCAGTGAATGGATTGAAGCAACATTTATCTACTTTGCATTTGTTATGGCAAATGCAGTTCAAAAGCTACTTATAAGTTTATGAAACAAACAACAAAGAATGATACACAAACAAACTAATTAGAAAGTCCCCAGCGGAGTCGCCATTTTTTTACAGGGAAAAGTGTCTATTAGAACTACTCTATCCCACTAAGGTGTGACAGCTACCTTAGAAACAAACAGAGAAAAACTACTTTTGTATTTCCTTTATGAATTATAGATAGAGAGGAATAGAAAGAACCAACCTATGTCTTGCGCTAATCCTTTGATCCAATCCCTCTCTTCTTTGATGGTCTCCAGCTACCTGCTCCCTTGCATGCCCAGCTTCACAAAGTACCTGTAAGATCACAGAAGCAAAGCACTATACAAAGACACGGATCTATATTCATAAACAACTTAGGATCAGATTTAAGTTAACCATACAAATGTAACTAGCATCAATGATACAAAAGCATGGAGGAAAACTCAAATAGTTTTTATTCTGAGAGAAGCTGTAATCTGTTGACCTTGTTCCTTTAGGGGTTAGAACAACACTTTTAGGGACTTAGGAGCCCTTGGTTTATGGACATTTCATGCTTGGAGTTGTAGGGCACAAAAATGTCTATAACAGAGGGTTTAAATTTGGCAGGGTCCATTAAGTGGTTTTATCTCATGGATCGCAACTTGCGACAGGAGCCCAAAATGCATAATAGCAGGAGGAACCAATGGGATTGATGCAGTCAGAGATCAAAGTGACAGATGCTAGAGCAGTCAGATAATGAAGAAGCGTAGAGAGGGTTGACATTAGTCCATAAAGGCAGAGTCAATAGAAGCGCATAGTTTTCAGTCGATAGAGGCAATAACACTCATAGACTTTGATGACAGAGGCATCATTCTGATTTAGGTTAGATGTTTTTTTTGTTTTTGGAGTTGTTGGAGCAACAACACTAGAGATCAATGTTGCATGTAGAACATTCCAAAGGTTTGGGATCGAGATCGAGTTGAATTCCTTTCTTGTTGAGAGGGAGTGTTGAAATTAGAAACAAGAAATGATAAAAATAGAATCTAGAAATTCCAGTTTAAATTGTCCTTGAATTAAACTGAGAATTAAAATCAAATTATATTCTCATAGAAACTTGTAATAGTTAACTAGAGTTAGTTGACTTAGTTAACTTAGGAATTTCGAGTTGGAAGTATTTCTGAAGTCATGTATATGTCCTCCCTATATTATAGGGGTCTAGGATGAGTTAAGTATGAGTTGTAATTAGTTAACTCAGTTTACTGAGTTAATTTCAGTTAAATTAGTTCCAAACTGTTTGAGGAACTAATAGTGAGTTAATAGTTAGTTGATGCATTAGTGCACTCAACTAGTGCTACTCCAGTTAATTGAAGATTCCCTCATCAGAAACTCATGCATGTTGATTCTTAGAAAGACCCAATTGAGACTAAAGTGCAAGGACAATGTACTAATTGTTGTACAATTTTATGAGTTGTACAGATGGTGCATGCAATTAGGAACTAAACCTATAAGGGATTGCGTAATTATGGATGAGGAATTTCCCTTTAAATATGGGTTAATTCTCTCAAGAATTGGGCAAAGAATTAGAAGCTTGGAGGTTTGGAAATTTGGTTAAGTATTGGGCAAAGGAAGTCATTAGGCGGAGGATAGGAAATACTTGTGCAGGTTAAGCTCATGGTTGAGCAGAGCATATTGCATTTATCAAAATTCTTTGACCAAGGGCGAAAGGAAATAGGAGGCTTGGAGAGAAGAGAAGAAGCATGGATTTGGCTTGAGCTTTCTTGTGAGTTGGGAGATTGATTTTACTAAGTGTTGGGGTTGTTCTAGAGAGAACAAGCATTGTAATTTCATCTTGATTTTTCGGATTAATAAAATACAGATAGTGGGGTTTTGAGTTGTGGCTTTCCCCAGATATTTATTGTGTTATGTGCCATTGATTTGTCTTCATCTTGTCGATTATTGTTTTGCTCGATCTTTATGGGCTTCCGCTGTAAAGAGTAGAAGTAGATTCTTGTCTCTTGTTTTAGTAAATTACATGACCTTGTGAATCTACAATATTTTCTACAACAGGGTCTACCACATGCCCGAGAAAAATCCCTCAGCAGCAGAGGGGTGCCCTTGAAGCTGAAACAACTCTGATACCAAATGTAGGTTTTAAACCTGTACAGAAATGACTGCAAATGAATTCTTAAAAAACAAAAAATAAACAATGGCGAGAGCATAAAACATAAAACATATATACACAAAGACTTTCCCCTAGATCCCAAAACAGGGACTACCAGATTTATTTTTCATTATATTCCTTTCAATGTTACTATACATATATATACATGTCGAAGCATTGATAAACCCCAATCCATTAACCCTAGATTATAACATAACCGTAATTCCCTTGACTGGATCTATAAGATACCGTGGGAAGAAAACCATCATGCCCAAAACCATGTGCAAAACCCATGCACAAAACCATAGGTAGGTCTACCCACCTAATATAGGGTCCAAAAAAATAATTCCCGAGGCACTACACGTGGGGCTAGTCATGGAAAGAATATAACACACACCCAACATATATTTCATAGGGTTATAATCTGAAACAACCATAGTTTTACGGAGCAGGATATAGTGGCGAAATATTTGGACAACTTGGACAACTGTCAAAGCTAACTTTTCGGCATTGGTGTACTTGACTTCAGTATCATTGAGATTCTGACTCAAGTAATAGATAGGATGCTCAGTCCCTACATCATCTTCCTAGACAATTACCATTGCAATGGTAGTAACTGCAGCTGCAAGATACATGAAATAATCGTGCTAATAATCTGGGGGATATAATAAGGATGCCTGAATCAGAACATATTTCAAGGCATCAAATTCTTTTTGAGAAACGTCGTCCCAATGGAAGGGAACCTCTTTCTTTAACAGACGTAAGAATTATCTGGTCAACTCAGTGTAGTTAGGGACAAACCTCTGTAGAAAGTTAGCCTTCCCTTGGAGTCATTGAAGCTAAAGGAGGGAAGAAGGAGCAAGCCGATCTAGGATCACCTATACTTTCAAAGGATCGATGTGAGTTCCATGCTTCGATATAACAAATCCAAGAAGTTGACTAGAACTAACATAAAACACACATTTGTGTGGATGAGTTGAATGTTATAATGTCTACATCGTAGAAAGATAGCCCTAAGGTGCATTGAGTGATCAGTCTGATGTTTCGAATGAGCAGGGAAATCATCCAAATAAGGTTTCACAATATGTTTGATAACATGGAAGGCATAATTCTTCACCCTCTGAAATGTCACCCAAGCATTCTTTAGGCTAAAAGGGAGTTTCTTATAAGAAAATGTGCCCTAGGGGCAAACGAATGCAGTTTTAGGTTGCTTTGCTGGGAGAATGTTGATTTGATTGTATCTAGAGAAACCGTCCATGAAAAAAATGTTTCACAACCAGCACAATCATCAACAATCTGGTTGATGAATAGGGTTAGGTAATTGTCCTTCAAACAAGCACAATTTATGTCCTGATAATCGACACACACACGAATTGTTATGTGTTTCTTCATGACATGAACAATATTAGACACCCAATCAGTCAAGAGTATTGGATAGATGAAACTAGTGTGTAGAAGTTTCTCAACTTCAACTTTGATAGCGACAACCTTCTTGGGATGGACCTGTCGGAGGCACTACTGAACTAGTTTAGCATCAAGATATGTTTTAATCTCATGCATAATGATGCTTAGATCGATATATGGCATTTCTTCATAAGACCAGGTGAATGCATCTCTAAACTCCTGGAATAGGGATTTATAAATCTTAATCTCATGGGGAGAGAAAGACGCATAGATATGTAGATTTTCGACAATGTCGGGTTTAATTGAAATGTCGAGGGGAATAGTCTCTTTGATATTCAATAAGTTTTTCTCAGATTCAACATCATGAATATTAATGGAATTCACTGTTAACTCAACGATATTAGGTCGACAAACCTCATAAAGATTATCCTCGATGGAATCTGGCAAGGAGGAACGATGGTGATGATTGTCCCACGACACATTGTCTGGAATCATGATCTCCAATATGCTCTCATCGGTAGAATATGTACGAGAGAAAGGATCAGAAGATGTGCCATAATATGAGGAATAATTGACCCAATCGATCGAAGATGAATGATTAGAATGCATCACATAGGCCAAATGCATGGCTTCATAATCACACTCAATGGGACTGAGTGACATACAGTCACCTACGGTGTCAATATCAACTAGATCCAACACTATCCAAGGATCCAATGGAATAGTACATGATGATATCATGTTGACCTGTGAAACCAAAGTACAGATGTCGAGAAGAAATTTCAGAAAAGGAAGGGGAAGTGAAAAAGTTTCCATGAGAGAGGAATCCTTAAGTAGTCCCACCCCAACATGCTGATAGGGATGTGGGGCTTTACCCACAAGAGGTACGCTTCCAGTAACTTGATAATTGGAAACAAATAAAGTGAGGCGATCAATGGATACTATGTCGCCCTTATGAGGAAAGGCGATCATTCAAAAACATGTTGAAACAATAACAACCATGGCATACACCCACATATGTCCCAATAGAATATTATAATCAAGCGGTTCGTTAATAACTTCAACTTCTATGGATACAATTTTGTTACCCAATTCTACTTGTAAAGAATTCAAAATTACACAAGATTTATAGGTTCTTCCATCAAGAGCCTTCAAAGTCGTTGGTGTCTGACTTAATTGGAGAGAACCAATGGCCTTCCAGCAGGACAAAGACATAATACAAGTTGAGTCCCCCTCGTCCACAATGTAATTATGGATATTATTACCACAAATGACAACCTGGATCATTTAATCTAATTGAGGTGGGAGTTGTAGCGTATACTTTTCATGACTAGAAACGACTAGGTTGGAATCCAAAGGATCAATACATCCAATTGCAGATAGAAAAGCCATCTTCTGGATGGGATAGGTTTGCAATACCTCAAGAGTGGACATAGATAAAGGAAATTGATCCAAATCTTCAACTATGTTATAATTCTAAGAAGCTCTCGCATGAAGGTTGAAAGAATATTTATGAATTATGCCTTTTAGAGGCTTAATCATCAACTCAGTAGGAATCACATTTGGAGTAGGATTTGGTAGAGATGAAAATGAACTAGCAGGTTGATCAGTAGCCTGATCATTCGAGGGATTCACATTACCATATTCCTTACTTTGGGTAGCCACCATAATGTCATTTTTCAACTTAGCAGAAGAAATCACTAAAATTGAGTTAGAGGAAGTGGGGTCATGAGCAACCATATTGGTCTTCTGATTCAAAAATGGATCTTTCAATACAATGGGTGAAGTGAATGACTTAAGAAACTGGTTCACCTCATTTCGATGTGGACAATCATGAGTGAAGTACTCCTAATTACAAATCAAACATGGGTAATGAGGCTTCTGCTTCTCGTTAGAAGGCTGACTTTTTTGTTTATCCTGTAGAAGGGATATATATATATATATTTTTTACCTTTACCTTTCTTCTTACTTCCAAGTTGTTGTTGAGATTTTCCCTTATTGGATTGAAAAACATTGATCTCAAAGTTAGAAGTCACAAAAGGAGAGGAGGAAGGATTTTGGGCAGTCACTGTGAGAGTCGAACTAGTTGGTTTACTCACTGACTGCGAACTAGTAAAACCAATCACACCATTAGGGACATGCGATTCTTTGCCAAGAGTTTGAGGAATAGTATGAGAAGGTCCTGAAGCATTTGGTATATTTTCATATAGCATGCCAGATTGGGTATAAATGAGATCCAAATACTAGGCACGAGAAAGTACTTGCTCTTCAGTCATAACCCCACCTTTACCGACATATTTTGTTATAGCTGGTAACAAATACTTATTAAATCATTTAGTTAACAATTGATCCGAAACAGACATTTTAACCAAATGACAATGGCATCGTCACTCATGAATATGATAGAAAATGTGAGTGGAATTAGTTTTATTGAAATTGGTTAAAATTTCCATTCTAGTTTCATATCAGATGGGTAACTAGAAATGTGTTTGGAATGTGGTTGGTAAAGATCTGAAGTTATTAAACAAAGCTCATGCTAATTCTGTATACCATATTCTTGTCTTACATGTAAGCATTCACTGGAAAATATGTAGACGAATATAATCATCATCGAGGTGGTTTGAAGAACACCACAAATGATAAATCCTGATGTGCGTGGATGGGTATTCTCCAGGATTTCCATTGAATTTCGGGATATCACTAGGAAATTTAGTCAGAATGATTGGCCACCAAGGAGAATATGTGAGAGGATCATTGGTAAGCTGAATCAAATTCGGAAACTCGAGTATTGCTACAAATGGAAATTGTTTGTTAAAGTCAAGCGAACCCTAGATAGGAAGGAATAACCTGAGTAACATGTATCTGCACTCCATGATAAAGAGGGTTTGGATAAACAACATTATGATAACAATAATATGGATAACCTTATTGCCCAGTTCCAGGATAACCCTGCAAATGTTGAAATGGATTAGCTTGGACATATTGGCCTTGATAAGTCACTTGAGAGATACCTTGATAAGGTTGATACTGTTGCCCTATGGGATTTTTCATCATCCCAATATAAGGTGGATTTGGTTGTGGCTATGCCATACCGTACACATGCTGACCTATTTGATTTTGAGGAATACCCTTTCTAAGTAGCTAAGAGTGTAAGACATTCTGAAGAGGTTTGGTAAGTGGGGTCTGAAGGGAAATAGATACCAAATGAATATATTGAGTCGAAGAAGCACCATGTAAAGGTTGACTTGTATTATCTTAAGCCTAAACATGTTAAGGTATATATTGATAGATAGAAATTTGAGATGTGGATAGAACAAATTGAGAAATCAAAGAAGAATTCAGAACCAAACTAGGTTGTATGGGCAACGTAGGTTTCCAGAAATCAACAACCATTGTTGAATATGGAAGACTCGAATAAGGCTGAGAATCAACATGCGGAATACCAAAAACAGGTTTCCCCCTACCGAAAGAGGAGGGGATGATGGAGGAAACTTCCCCCTAAGAGGAGGGTTCCCAACATGAGGTGGATGAGACTACTATAGGTGACCATACCCACTAACATAAGGGTGAGTCTGCTACTCAATTGTAGGTTTAGATGGAGGAGGAGTAGAATGTGTGGCACTCATCAAAGAGGTTCCATATGGAATCCCCGAAGAGGATGAAATGGGAGAGGTCCATGTACTCGATGCAACGCTAGAGAAGGTACCAAACAATGATTGGTAACCAAGAAAGACAAATGGGCCACCATATAGATGTGTCTCTAGTGATGTCACAAACATTGATGAAGTTGTGACATGGTATGTCTCATCCATAGTGTCAAATGCAGGTTGAGATACCATAGTAGATTTAGTCATGGTTACCTGACCCAAAGAGGTTTTCCATGGGAAATTCAAAGGTGAGTTGAAAGGAAACGATTCAAATAAATGAGCTTACGATGGAGTATGAGGAGGAGGAAGAGAATAATTTTTATAGATATGAAGCCCTCTCAAATGAATAGGAGAAACGGGGCGAGCTTCTTCCTATGGAATCTCTTCGATACTAACAAGACTAGGTGGAAGGTGTTCACCGCCAGGTCCAAGATAAACATATTGCGGTTGAGTTTGAGATAGAGGAAGAGAAGAATAAGGTCTTGAAGTAATAGGTATAGATGTCCGAGGTTATCCTGGTTGTACAACTTCTGATTTGGCTATTTCCGATTCAGTAAAATCAAGTTCAATAACCTTAGGTAATATAACCTTAGGTGCTTAGGTTTTGACTGTTTCAAAGTCATCGACAAAACTAGAAGTAATCCTAGGCTCGGTACTCACAAGGACAAATTATTTTTGTGGATCTACCTCAGATGGAGGACTAGAAGGAGTAGCTTATGAAGTACCAGATTCGGTAGTATGCATTTTCTTGTTCTTCTGATGATGACCAGGGGTTGCCTTTGGTGGAAGCAGAGGCTTGTTTTGCATTCTACGTGAACAATGGGGTGGGGGATCTTGTTCTTCCATTTTGGCTTAATAAATTTTAAACATTAACAGTAAAAACTAAAACAAAAATGGTGATATAGGTAGAGGGTTTACCAAGAAACCATGAACTGCAATATACAACCTTGGAGAACCAAGGATTTACATACGGGAAGGAAATATCCTTGAATGTTGTGTTCCGTTTATCACAATATACAAGGTGGCCGACTTGGTTGCCTATGGTGAGGGTAGCAAGCTATGGTGGACTTCCAAAATATACTCGACGGTACGTGGAAGTTCATTCCATGTTAGTATAGTCTAATGCGTAACCGTATGATGAGAGCATTCCGATATACTTTTCATGCATGGAGCACCATCCAATATACTCGAAATTACACGGAGAATGGTCTGATACACTTACATATGTGGAATGAGATTTCACCCTTGAGGTGTAACACTAGAGAAAAATAACAACTCCTAGGTTTATAGAAACCATAACACGTCTCCAGCCTATACCTCTAAATGTTTGCGTTAATTTTACAAATGCTCCTTAAGTTGATTCAATAATTTTTTGAGTTGATATTGAATTAAGTTTCATTTTTTAAGGCTCACCATGAATTTCACCTGAATATCCTAAAAGATGCAATCTAGCATGATGAAATGAAACTTTTCGTTCAATGAAAATCTATCTAAGGTAGGGAAGATAACAAAGAGTATGCAACATACAAGATGCAACAAACAAAATATATCAATTGCACTTACCCTAATGCAACTGTTCGAATTCTAATTCAAACAAAAAACCCTATATGCTATGCAAATATATTTTTCTTTTCAATTCCACTTAACTTTCAAAATGACATGAAACCTAAGATGTATTCTTAATCACTAATAAAAGAAACTATTTAGGATGATGACTGAAACAATAATTCCTTCAAGCACTCAATGATCAAACAATCAATTTGTTAATGACCTAACGACAAGAACAAAGAAAAATCTAAACAAATTCTCATCAAAGGCACTCAAAACCAAAAGAAAACAGGATGTTGGCTTCTAAGGGACCTAAACACACTCAAGGACACAAGGAAGAGCAGTTGGAACAAGGCTGATCATAGAGAAAAACACCAAAAGAAATATTTTTGCACGGCATGGGGGTCAGCGCAAGTGCAAAGAGGGCAATAGTGCTCTACAACACAGGTGCAAAGAAGGTTAGGGAGCATTTCAACGCTCTGTCATCAGACCAGGGGGTGCACTGATAAGGGTAAAGGCCAGTTTCCGACACAAAAACTAAACTGAAGCTTAATGAAATTTCTTCCTAGGGTCTACTATGATTGAATGAGATAGTGAAATTATAAACAAAAGGCAAAACAAGTGTTTAAGACAAGGAAGCCACTAAGCGAATGAATCGATCCCCAGTATGGTCGCCAATTTGTTATGCGGAATTTACAACTATAGACACAAGTATCTTCCCTAGACCTAGTGGAATAGTCTAGAACAATAGAAAGAAAGGACTATAATGTTTTCCTTAAATAAATTGGAGAATAGAGAGGGACTTACTTGGAATCCGTTGCAAGCTTCAATCTCCTCTTGGATTGTATGCTCCAATCCTAGCTCTGATTGCTATAATTAGAACTTGCACATTCAATCAACACAAGCCAAATATCTACGACATCTATGTAGCATAATCCAATTACTTTGTTCAATGGATCAACAAGGCATCAAAATATATGAATGTAAACATAACATAACACATATAGGAAAACATTATACTCCTTGTATTAATAGAAATGAGAGAGATTACAACCAAATATAGCGGTTGATCTTGTAGAGATCTCTCCAAGTTGACTTGTCTAGTCGACACTACTTTAGGAATGAGGCTAATGTTCTTATTACAAGAAAATAATAAAAATCATTTAATTTTGAAGAGAAACCTTCTACTTTAGTGGTCACTTACTTGCTAATGGAACTTTGTCATTGCAACATTTGGTTATGCCTAGAGTAAGATGAATAATGGAAAATTATGTAGGTAAATATCTAAATGATCAGAGGATTTATGCAATTCCTTATTTAATTCTTTGAGTATTTAGGAAATTGTTGGTTTATTATGTTCCCATGTTGGGTAGGGAAAATTGTGAAGACAAAATGCATCGGTTTTCACACGGTTTCTTTTTTAAGTCAGGTCAATACAACTCAAAGGACAACTTCAAACAGCTAGACAAAAAAATTACCAGGGAGTGACTTCCCAGGGGAGGCTGGAGTCACTTTTGAGTTTCCAAACAATGATTATAGATCTCACCAAATTTCCCATGTCCAACACTTCTTGTATCAATGAAAAAATTGTTTCAAGGTCTCGAAGGCTGTTGTGAAGGATTTTGACTACAATAATTCCAAGGATGTCTACAGGGTTTTGGTCCAGTATCCTAGAACTGAAGGGGAAGTCTTATATTACTTTGATTTCTTTAGGAATGCACATGCCAACAGTGTTAAGGTTTACATGGACACATATGTTGAATTTGAAAATATCAAAGTCTCTAGGGGAGTTCAGAGGAGATATGGCTATTGGATCTTTTCATAGATTTGGGGTTCTGGTGGCATTTAGAGGTCCTCATGCCGCTTTTCTAGATACTTCGCAAGAGTATAATAGAATCATTCCCGGGAGGATTATAGGAGTGAGTGTGGATTAAAATTATAAGCCAACTCTTCGGATCTGGTATGTGATATTTCTTCTTGACTGCCTTCTTCAGGCATTCTTGGAAATCTCTATGCTAACCAAGTTAGAGCTGTTGGTGGTGAGGTTGATGACTTGCACTGATCAAAGTGCCAAGAGCTATTGGTGGTGAGGCTAATGTCTTGAGCTATTCAAAGTTCCATGTAGTAGTTGGAGGCAAAAAAAAATGTATGGATCCTAATTGTTGGGATGAACAATGTGTGCCCAACCCTCCTCCCGATATTCGTCTTCATCTCCATCCAAATACCACACACCTCACATTTAATATTAAACTTATGCATTGCATTGGTATGCCCGGGCCACCTGTTTTTACATTGAATATGTATGGAATTATGTATGCCCATGCCTATACCCGCCTCTTTTTGCATTGAATAGGAATGCAAGGAAGTAAAAATAGCTAATGTTAATTGTTGTAGCAGAAGCAAAGATAACAACCCATAGAGGTTTCTCAGAGTGGGACATTGCAACAAATTCAGAGATTGTGTTTGTTTTGAAGGCCCTAATAAAGACACTTGTGTGTCTTCGACTCGGTGAAGGCGAGGATGCATTGAAACCTATTTCTTGAAACCATTGTTGGAGTTAGTGTGCTTTAGAAATATCTAGGTTTATAAAAACGCAAGTGGTTGGGATAGTTCCAATATTCCTTCTATTGTGTTGAGAAATCAAGAGGCTTGTAGATTAATTTAGATTTCTCTTTCTTTGATAAATGCTAGTGAATTTTTTTGGCTTCTTATTTATCTTTATTATGTTTCTTTCATTAAACAATTACCAAAAATATAAACATGAATATCAGAAGAAAACAAAGAACACAAGATATAGGCTCCAAGCCAAGGCAAAACCCTTCCAAGGGGAAAACAAAAAAACAATCTCTTTAGACTATAGAATTAGTTCAAAGTGAGATATCCAAAACCCATGACAGTTAGAGATGCCAAGTCAAACCCTCCTTCTTCATAGCGAATTTATCATTAATAAGAGACCAAAAACATATTCATCATCAAAACAAATCTTCAAGAAGAGATACATCAAGGTATAAATTCCACAAACTCAAAATCATGAAGGAAGTCTTCTTTCAGGTTTCATCCTTCCTTCCTTTTGAAAAATTTCAGATCAGATCATGTGAAAGTGTGTGTGTCCAAATGAGCTCAACTCTCCTTCTTTTTATATTGTCGAGAGGGGTTTGAATAAACATGTCCATTGGGGTAGGGTGGACTTGACAAGTAGGCTGACTTGGCATCTAGAGGGGTTTTTGACCCAAATTACATATTTAAAAATTATTTTTTCTTTTTCTTTACAATATGTCCAATAGGACTTTGACTCTTTGACTCAACAAATCCTAGAAGCATAAAGAACATGCTTATCTAATAAAATAATAATAATAAAAATTATTTTCTTATTTTTCTTTTACATAAAATATACAATGATATAAGTACAAAGATCATTATGAAGACCAAACCTAGTTACATTTTCTAACACTCCCTCTTAACTAGGGAGGTATTCATGATTCCATAATTGGTACATGGATACTTCTCAAATTGAAATATTCTCATTAGAAGAGTCATATTGATATGCCACCTTTAAGCATCAACATCGTAAACAACATTTCAAATAACAACATAGTAAGGCCAAGCTATAACTCTCCATAAGATTAGAGAAAAGTGTTGGGAGGCATACATATGGACACCTTAGACTCTCAAGGAACATACAACATTCAAATGTTCACTTGGTATGTCCTTCCAAGATTATTCTTATCTTTGATTTCTTATCCTCAAAGACTATTGGTCCTCTTCGACCACTCTTATCTTGGATACCTTGTCAGATCCTCAAAGAGTGTTTTTCCATGAGACTAATTCCTATGTTGGATTCCCAATCCTCAAGGAGTACCAGTCCCAAATGCTTATCAAACCTCTATTCTCCCTCCTAGCGTGATATACTAGAAGTATGATGTTTAGTCCTAGCCTAATGCATGACACATATGGAAAATATGGTGTCCACCATCACTTCCTGTTAACAAGGGAGGAGGTCCTTACTCCTCAAATATGGAGGCGATTTATTACTCCCTCTCAATCAAGGAGACATAATCACAATTATTAGCTAGTATCATACTTCATCAATGCATCAACTACTTGCTCTTCCATGGAGATCTTAGTGGTACCTGCAAAGGCTCCTATCTCGTAATACATCATATTTGAACTTCATTCTTCTTTCATATTCCATATACATGACAAGGTTTCTTAGCTCCCAATAGTATTGCACCATATCAAACTTCAACCTTTCTAGATATTTATGGTCTTCAAGAAACTTTTTCATCAAACAATTTCCTCTTATCATCTTCAACGAGCCAAGCTTCTTCACAACTATTAGCACACATCTTCTTTGTAATGGAGTTTTTCCTTATATTCTTCAATCAATTTTCCAAATATCATTTTTTTCCTCAAGCTCTTCCAAGCCATCATTATAATTGTCCATTCAATATGTATATTTTTAAATCAAATCAAGCAATTGCAAATCACAATGGCCTTAAGTGTGGAATTATTTATGTGAAATTTCCCTACATGCTCTTCAGCTTTTAATCATTGATCTGGACCAACCAGTAGGCTTCAATGTTGTAATCATCAGGGTATTTACAACTCTCCATCTTCATCTATGGTTAGTGAACCTTCTTTCCATCTTATATTCACACATTGCTCCTTTGTTTTCAGTTTTCATAATTTGCCATGTTCCTTCAAGTCTTTTGTATACTTAATCAAGTTTTAGATAAGACTTGCCTTGACTTGTAACCATGGTTAGAAGACCTATGAAAGAAAAAAAAGACAATATATAAATATAATAACATTAATAATAATCAAGAATATGTTAAATACTTATCTATGGAGGATTGTTCATTCCCTCTTACTTTCAGACCCCTTTTCATCAAACCTTGTCTTCACGTAAGCATGATATAATGCATGTAATTCTTAAGAACTAGGTTCTTTTTCTTTTCACAACAAAAACAATAAATTAGGGTTTCTATTCCTAGGGTTTCTCCTTCTATTCCATACCTTTCTAGGGTTTACAAACCCTAGATACCAAGACTTGTCACTTACAATCTATAAAGTTCTACAACCACATTTAGAGAGTTAGTTGTAAAACCTTGGGTACTATAAGGTCTTTCCAGATCAACCATGTTAGGAATGGCCGGTTCTATAAAGTTAAATATATTTATTAAAGTGTGAAAGGTGGGCCACCCCACACATGTATGTAGCGGCGGAAGGATTAAAAAGTGTGTAGGTTGATGACACATCGTTGTATGCTTGGACTAAGCTACATCCTATTAAAACTTGACGACACAAACAACTTGATATTTATGTGGGTAGGAACCCTTGACGAGTTTTTTTCAAAATAATCATTCAGGAGATCTACAACCTAGACCCTTCCCACCATCACTCGAGACAAAACCACTTACCAGTATGGGATCCCCCAAGGGCAGAAAATGGTTTTATTTGGAACCACTCACGATGGCAAGCGAGCGGGTAACAGGTGATCCAATTCACCCCTTCCACGTAACCCTATGCTTCCACGTCATCCTCCACCTCATGCCTTTTATACCTTTTTCCATATTCTCATCACTTCTTTTTCCTGCCTCATCGTCAAATAAAACCTTTTTCATCCTATTCCATACTTATCATTTTAGACACATTTTCTCCCATCTTCAGCTCAAAACTGAAACAACTTTCTTCCAAAAGAATCAAGGTAACAATATCACTCAATCCCCTCTAATTTTAATTGAAGAAAAAATAAAGTTAAAATAGCTAAGAAAATTACTCTCTCTGCGTCAACCACACATATTCCACTAATGGATATGGAGAGGGACATTTTTTACCTTATCTTCTTTATAAACATCATGGAAGTATGAGGAAACCTATTCCTCAATGAATTGAGTCAGAAGTCTACCTTCAAGTAATAAAGTCTAGTCTTGACACTACCATTATTCCTTATACCTATCCTTTTCTGGAATTCGTTAGTTGGATTATTTATTCTCTATATACACAATAAAATTTCATCATGAATTCTGTGGGGTGTGTAGAAAAGTAATAAACAAATAATAAAAACTCACACTCATAAAATAAATTATCAAACATATAGAAAAACCAGACATGGCGGAAAAGGCATGAGAGACTTTCCTGTAGCCTCTCATTCTCATGAATTTCATTATTAAAATAATGTTTATGATACATATAAATACATGAGTAAGTTGTCTCAAGATAGTGTATATATCTTGAACAAACTTGGTTGAGAAAATATCTCAATAACACACTAATGTAGGATCCTAACTAGTTGGAGAGAATCTCTCAACCAACTAAGCCTAAACTGACTCCTAACCATGAGGAACAAACTCAATCTAGAAAGGTAGGATTAAATCCTAACCTTCATGATTTTAATTAATTTACTTATTTGGACTTAGAATTGTTTTTAATGTGAGAGTGAGGATAACATTCCCCCCCCTCCCCCCCAATAATAAGTCCAAATTAAGAACAAGGAACCCTCTTCCAAGTTCTCAAGTTGATCCTCAAACAGGGAGAATTTTAAGAACCCCCCCTAAATTTATAAATATAATAAATGGGCGAATCTCCATGGTATATACGAAAAATGGAAGGCGATTTTATCAATAATATAATATGTATATATAATTTTTTGGCGAATCTCTCACCACGCATGGCGAATATTTTACTCAATTATAAAATCTTGTAAGACCTTGGCGAGTCTTTCACTAAATAATAAAACTCTGTAAAGTCCTAGTGAGTCTTTCACTAAATAATAAAACTTTGTAAAGTCCTAGTGAATCTTAGCATAGGCTACATGCTGGTTTAATTCCCCCATTTAAATAGGCTACATTCCAGGTGAATACCATGGGTCAATACCATGTGCCATTTTGGTGAATACCATGGGTCAATACCATGTGCCATTTTTATTTTTATTAATTCTAATATTAGGGTTAATAATGGTTTTTTGCATGGTATTAATAACAATCTAGTCCATGGTATTTGTCTGTTACACTAAAAAATGTCACCATGGCTATTTACAGTTGGTATGGCTCTATCAACAGTCATACTATCCTCTTAAGCAAGTCTTATGCCTCTGCTATCCATGTCAAACTCCAAGAAAGAGAGAAAGTCTTTATAAATATGTTTATCTCTGGGTACGCAGGTTCTCTCAAACCTTGCCTGTGGGTACGCACCTATTGTTCATAAGGTCTGCGTCCAAGGACGCTCTGTATCTAAAGGGGCAGGTGCGTCCCTCTGAAAAGGTTAAAATGCGCAAGTTTTATCTTCAAGAACTTACTTGTGGTCATTTCTAGAGCATTCTAGAAGGTTGTTTGACATGTATTGAGCGCCTCCAGATGGTTCATGCACTCCTACCAAAGAGGAACTTATCCCATCAATAAGGGAGTGATCCCATCCAAAGAGGGGACTATCCCATTGATGGTGGACCTGATTAACTTCCTCTTGAGCACTATAAATACAGGCATTGGGCCAGAAGGAGGGAGGTTGAAAGTTATACATTTCTAAGGGTAAATGCTGCAGGAATTAGGACTCCCATTTAGAAGCTTGTGAGGAGAGATTGCCATCTTTGCTTGTTCTATTTGGAAGTGGGTGAGCTTTGTCAAAGTAGAGGAAGACTCTTGTGGACCCTGGAAGGAGCTTGCACAACACCAAGGCTCAGGTTGTAATGGTTCCTTTTGATTACCTTTAATGCAAATTGGTCCATTCTTCTCAATAACTTGTTGTTTATGGGTTATTTCATGTACTCCTTGGTCTATATGTTGAATATGCTTTGTTTTATGTTATAATCAGGTGCTATTTAATTGTTTGACTGATGGTGATTGCAGGTTTTGGAGAAAAGGAGGAGTTCATCCAGATCAACAAAGCTTGGACTTCTACAACAGCGTTTGGACAAAGGTAAGAACGAAACACTTGATTTCTCATATCATAATGTATGTTTAGAGAAGGATAGCTCCAGTTTGTTTTGTTTGTCATTAGAATGTCTTAGACTTCTAGGAAGGTTAGTTGTGTCCGCACCCTTGACTGATTCCGTGTGACAAATTGGCGACTCCGCTGGGGATTCCATTGATGAGAACAGTCTTTTCCTTTGTGTGAACTTTGTTTTGAGAAAATTGGTTTATTTTTCTGGTTTTTGGCTTTGTGACTTTGTCTTTGGGTGGGTTAGCTTAGGGTTAGATTCATTTTGGTTTTTCTTGAATTTTCCAGTAGGACGCACCCTCTGAGTATTGCACAGTGCGTCCCTGGACGCACTTTTGCTGTGTGCACAGAGCGGGCCCGCACCTGTGCTAACGGGCTGCCTGCGTCCCCTGCCAAAATTTGAGAAAATTCCATTTTTTGCATTTTTACTCTTAGATTTTGTTTTTTCTTAGTTTTTACTGCCCAAATTCATTAGTCCCTTGTCAAAGATCCTCACCTAAGCTTGTTTCATTAGCATTCCTACTCTAAGCTTTCATCAATTGGGTGTTTTGAGTCTCTTTTTTGAGAAATTCTTAATTTGATTTCCTTTGGTCATTACTTGGAGGTTTGTCTCAGTCCTTTCACAATTTTGCATCTTTTTGCTTCTGTTTTTGCAAAAAAAATTCCCCCTCATTCGCCGGGGGGGGCTAAATTGTGTATGTGTGTTAATCGCCTTTGAGTGTTTTTATTTTTTGATCTTTGGAACTCTCACCCAATTTTCTCGACTTGCACTTGATTGGTTCTTAGATCACATTAGAATCATCTTGTGTTTGAGAATTCTCTTGCATAGATCACATTTGCATAATTAGAGTTCTCATTTTCAGAATATGAATGAAAAATGTGCATAGATTACATTTGCATACTTTTCAAGTGAATTGTGCATAGATTACAATTGCATAGTTTACATTCTGAAAAATCAATCGTAGATTTAGATCAGTTTTCTTTGATTTGAATTTACACAAAAATAAAAATAAAAAAAAAATGGTTTGGAATTGATTTGCATTAGTTTTTCTTGATGAAATTAGTGCATTAGAGAATTTGTTATATTTTCTCTTAGTGATCAATTTTTTGCATTGTTGGAAGTGAATGGAAACTCTCTCCTTATTTTACTTAGGATTCATCGAATTGAAACGATTACATTATCATATTCGATTGCATTCAGTTGAGTCGGGTCATAACACCATTGGTTTCATCTCCATTTACCCATTTGAGTAATAACAACCTTAATAACACAGCGCTTAATTAAAATTCATCTAGTAATTTTTACATTTCTAGGGCTCTGAAGCACCAACATAGCTTAGGCTAGTGTCTTGGAGTAGGTGAGTACTTAACTCTCCAAGACAGTAAAACCAAACAAGTAGCTGATCTTGTGATAGAATCAAATCCAATTGTTACATTTACACTCTGGGAAAGCTCCTCTTAAAGGAGAAGCACGAGCTCGTGTCCGAACCAGTGAGGGGATCCATCCTCCCTCGTTGGGAACGACGCCAGACAGTACGTATTACAAACGGTAAACCTCGGATTAACCATTCTTGAGGAGCCAGGGGTCACTTATCGGTAAACCTTGGATTACTGTCAAGGAGCCGGTAAGGGGATTGAGCTTGCTACTCCGCCCTTGCGTGCTGTCGGAGTTTAGACTGTTCCCCCAGGTGTACTTGTGGCCGTTGGTAACCTTAGTGACCATAATCTTTAGGATTCTACCCAAGGTGACGGTGGAGGGAAGATCCCACTGTACCTGGAGCAGACGTCGGCTATACTCACTTGGATTTTCTGGGGGGTTCACTTCGCTCGAGACGGTTAAAGTGGAGGAACTTGGTCCAGTCTATTCATTAAGCAGGTTGTCGGGGTAACTGTTCCACCCACTATTTCTGTACTGGATTCTGCGAGGTTGGGCTTAATCACCAACTAGTGTTTTCGGTCCGGAGAGCTTACTGTTTGTGTGTGGTTTGACTCCTAGATTTGATAGCGCGTGTTAATTTGTTTGCTTTTACTTTTAGAGACCATAGGTGTGAATTGTGAATTTTAATTGTTAGGTGTAAATTGTGAATTGTTAATTTTAGTTTAAAATTGTTAATAAAATTCACTGAAGTTGAATATAATGGCAAATGTTCCAGAATTTATCAACCTAGGAACCCCTCCTAATGAGAATCCTAGTACTTTTCCTTACTTTGGGAATGTTGGTCCTCCTTATATGGCTACTTTGTCATTACCCGGATTTACAATAGGTTTACCGATATGGTTCTTTTCAACTTCGTTGGCCCAAAGTACTCCAATTGTTCCACCTCAACCAGATGCTTCACCTCAACAGAGTTCACCATCTCAACATCACCAACCTTCTGTTGACCCTTTACCTTCTTCGCCCAATTTTTCTTCCTCCATTTCTTCCTCTTCGCCTGGTAAAAGCCTTGATGCTAGTAACCAGGAGGCTAAGAAGAAGAAGAAAGGGAAGAAGAAGAAGAAGAAGAAGTAGCAAGATAAGAAAGAAGTCAACCAACCAACCATGGCTGTAAGTGTTAGTTGTGTTGAGGAAAATTCCGACATGCACCGTAAACCCAAATACCCTTGTAGGCTTTGTAAGGGTGACCACTTCCTTGTCAATTGCCCTGGTATTCCAAAGGTCTTGGAAGTATGGTCAGAAAAATCTCATCAACTTTCTGTTGATCCATCAACCAGTGATAGTCAGGTTCCTGGGAAAAAGGGTAAAGTTAGGTTTCCTTGTAAGTTATGCAAAGGAAGTCATCAAACTCACATTTGCCCTCACATGGATGAAGCCTCAACATTGTTGGAAAAAATTACTGTTCCACAGCAAGAATTTCCAACTGGTTACCGTAAACTTTCTCCCAACCTACCGTCAACTGACGGAGTGATTGATCTGAATTCAAGTACAGTCGATCACACTCTCCCATTGGAGAGTGAAACTCATGTCACTCAGGTTGATGATCCATTAGTTGATCAAGTGGTCGATTCAGTTTCACAGAGAGTCGATCCCACTTTCCCTTTAGAGAGTGAACTTCATACCGCTGAGGTTCTTCTTGTTACATCAGATTCTTCTATGCCGGGGGGCATTTCACCTGTTCATACAGAACCCCCTCCAAGCACTGAGGTCTTTTCCTTTGATTGGAATAGATTGACAGAACCTCGTCTTCCTTCCTCCATCCCTTTCCAAATCATTGTCAAGGCTGGTGGTAGGGACATACATCGTACTCAGGTAGATGAAGGTGCTTCTGTTAGTATTTTATCCTCAACTGTTTGGAAAGCTTTGGGTTCCCCTCAGCTTGCGCCTATTACGCAGAATCTGAAAGCTTTTAACAGAACCATTAGTGAACCTTTAGGGATCCTTCCTAAGTTTTCTATCACCTTGGAAGGTAAAACTGTCTGTACTGATCTTATGGTAGTTCGAGGTCCCTTGGATTTCAATTTACTCCTTGGGCGAGACTATGTTTATGCAATGAAAGCTGTCATATCGACACTCTTTCGCGTGATGTCTTTCCCTCACAATGGCAGTATTGTGACTGTAGACCAGCTTTCGTTCCCTAGTCTTGTCTCAACTACCAATAATATGACACCCCTAAATGTTCCTGATTCTAAAGTGGTATCTACCCTGCCACGGGTTAATTATGTGGCAACTGGTCCCATGTTTTCAGTTACCGATGTAAGTGAGCCTCTCGCTGTTTGCTCATCTTCGGTTGATTTAGATCCGGTAATTGACATGGAAAACTCTATGGGATTACTTGAACACGATGTTCTTATCCCTTTTGAGTCCCTTGACATGTGTTCCTTCCAGCGAAGTAATCTTCCTTCGGATGAAGACCTTTTGGAAGCCATGATCAAGGTGTGTCCATTGACATGTCTTTCTTCCGGTTGGAAGCCATGATCAGTGGCCACGAGGATAGTTTTTTCCTGTATCAACCTCGTTAAAAAATGAAACAGGCTAGTGTGAGGAAAGTTCCTTTTACTGTGTCAACCTCGTTAAAAAATGAATCAGTGAGTACGAGGATAGTTTATTCCTCTCTCAACCTCGTTAAAAAATGAAATTGGATAGTACGAGGAAAGTTCCTTTTACTGTGTCGACCTCGTTAAAAAATGAATCAGTGTGGTTGAGGATAGTTTCTTCTAGTCTCAACCTCGTTAAAAAATGAAACTGGAAGTCATGAGCATAGTTCCTTGTCTTGTGTCAAGCTCATTAAAAAATGAAACAAGGAGTTATCGAGGAAAGTTCCTTTTACTGTGTCAACCTCGTTAAAAAATGAATCAGTGTGTACGAGGATAGTTTGTTCCTGTGTCAACCTCGTTAAAAAATGAATCAGTTGATGAGGATAGTTCTTTTACTGAGTCAAACTCATTAAAAAATGAATCAGGTAGATTTTAGGTTATATAGGTAGATTGTAGAAAGTAGGGTTTTGAGGATAGTTCCTGTTACTGAGTCAACCTCGTTAAAAAATGAATCAGGTATGAGGATAGTTCTTTTCTTGTGTCAACCTCCTTAAAAATGAAACAACTCCCTTTTCAAGTTAAATATTGAAAGTAAACCTTCATTCCTTTCATCCATCTAGTTGAATGCAATGAAGCCTGGGGGGCATGTACCTCATTTTGCATCATCAAACTGGGGGCATGCGAAATTTTTGAGCATAGTTCCTTGTCTTGTGTCAAGCTCGTTAAAAAAGGAATCAAGGATTTTAGAGCATAGTTCCTTGTCTTGTGTCAAGCTCGTTAAAAAATGAATCAAGGTTTTTAGAATAAAGTTTTTGTTAGGTAGATTGTAGAGAGTAGTTACGAGCATAGTTCCTTATCTTGTGTCAAGCTCGTTTAAAAAATGAAACAACTCCCACGAGTCTTTCCAAAATCTTGAAAGTAAAGCTTCATTCCATCCACCTCATTGAATGCAATGAAGCTTGGGGGGCATGTACCTCGTTTTGCGTCATTATGCTAGGGGCATGTGAACTTTTAAGAAGCATAGTTTTTCGTTTCAAGCTTGCGTAAACATGAAACCGAATCCGAGCATAGTTCTTTTCCTGTGTCAAGCTCATTAAAAAATGAAACAAATCCTCCTCTAATTAGGTCGAGAGTTTGACTAGACCTCATAGATGTTAGGTTGTATGTTTAGGTTAGTTATTTCATTTTTTCATAATTTTCTTACAGTTTTAGGTCGAGTCTTTCAAATGATCTCGTAACTCAACCTTCATTTCAATGAAGCTGGGGGGGCATGCGCTCTAGCAATTATGCTTAGGGGGCATCAAGCACAGTTTTCTCGCTGTTTCAAGCTTGTGAAAAAATGAAACTACTTTGAAGCATAGTTTTTCTCTGTTTCAAGCTTTTGTAAAAATGAAACCTATCTCGAGTCAATTTTAGTTATTTTCAAGACTCGTTAAACTCATGAAAATCTCGAGATTATTTTGCTATTTTTCATTCTCGTAAAACAAATGAAAATGCCGAGTTCTTTCCGTCTTTTCCTGCTCGTAAATTAAATTGAAAGTCGGCCATATGAGTACATTTTTATCCCTTTTTCGAACTCATTAAAACTTACGAAAAAGTGAAAACCATGAGTACATTTTTATCATTTTTTCGAACTCGTTAAAACTTACGAAAAAGTGAAACCTCAGAGTCATCTTTTAAGCCCTTTTCTGACTCCTAAAACATGAAAAGATTGCCGAGCGTTTCTTTTATACTCGTTAAAACGGAATTAAAAGACGGTCCCCTTATAGCCCTTTTCTGACCGAAAAAACAGGAAAAGGTTGCCGGGTTTTTGTCGTTTCAAATTCGATACTGGAAATAAAACGACGTGTCCTTGATCGCTTTTTACTTTTCAGGTCAGTGACACTAATTATGAAAGTACTCCTTGGTCGCAAGATCAAGCGGTTCCCCCAGGTATTATTTTATACTTTTTCGGGCTTGAGGGACACAAATTTACGAAAAAGTTCAACCTGGAGTCTCCTTAAGTTTTTCAGACTCTGTAAAATTGAAAAACGCTGAGTTTCTCCTATACTGGGCTCGTTAAACATTTCACAGTAAAGGACCTGTTCAATTACAAACAGGAACGAACCACTCCTTCCTAGGGTTTGAATCAAAACTGGGTTGGATTCATCCGAAGGATGAGCTTATAATCAAGCATATGTTATCCTCCTCAAGCTTGTTAAAAATAAAGAGGTACTTGCCAGAAATGGTGGGGGAAAAGAGAGAAGAATGAGCCTATTTGTTACCTTTTGTCTCAGAAGAAACTTTATTACCACTCTTGAACACGACACTTTTCATTCACCTGGGTTGGGAAATCCTTTACCTCACAGTTGATCAAACCACTTTTGAAAGTCTTCAACCGGGTTCCGGGGATTAACTTTGAGTTATTTAGCACCAAACCATCTGTCGTGTCGTTATGTGTCCAAGAGGTCTGCAAACAAAACTTTCATCTGCAAAATACTTGTCATCCATTTGACCATCCCTGAGTCAGTCCTTACAGCAACATTTCTTCAACTTGAACAATGATTTCGTGTTGTGGGCTTGCCTGCAACGGGTCACTTTCTATCGACATCAGCACATTATCTAGAGAGATGACTTAGAAATCGTCAGTGCCTTGAAGTCTGCATGCATCAATGGCAGGTTTCTCGCCTTTGACGTCAGTTTACATCATTGACTTTCGATCGAAGGATTCCGTGAAATGTTCGACATCAACTCATTCATTCACATCTCATGGATTGTACTGGGTACTTTGAGAACCATTGACATTACTGGTGGTCTCTCTCACGCTTGTTAACAGTTCACATCATCGACTGGTAATCAAGTGGTTTCTACCATGTTCGACATCGACTCATTTATTCGCATGGCTAGAATCGTACCAATTCGAGAAGTAGGAATGAAGACCCTGGATCTAATCTTTACCATCCAGGCTGCGAGGAGTTTTGTATTCATTATCTAAGTAGACTAACCATAAACAGATGGCTGCGCCCATACTGTGTCTACAAAAGTCTATGATTATGATGTACTGCAAGATCATTCCTGTATCAGAGTAGTTAGTCTGTTAGTTAAAGTTTTAATCTGAGTATGGGAATGCCTACCTCAGTGATGATATAATCTTATACATGTATTTTGTGTTGAAAATTGCAGGTTCTGACCAGGTTCTCCACGAGATAATCATCGAAATGATAAAGCGCTTCACCCTTCCTAGATAATACAAAACCCTAATCTATTCCAGGCTTCGCACTTTAGGGGGCAATCTGTTACACTAAAAAATGTCACCATGGCTATTTACAGTTGGTATGGCTCTATCAACAGTCATACTATCCTCTTAAGCAAGTCTTATGCCTCTGCTATCCATGTCAAACTCCAAGAAAGAGAGAAAGTCTTTATAAATATGTTTATCTCTGGGTACGCAGGTTCTCTCAAACCTTGCCTGCGGGTACGCACCTATTGTTCATAAGGTCTGCATCCAAGGACGCTCTGTATCTAAAGGGCAGGTGCGTCCCTCTGAAAAGGTTAAAATGCGCAAGTTTTATCTTCAAGAACTTACTTGTGGTCATTTCTAGAGCATTCTAGAAGGTTGTTTGACGTGTATTGAGCGCCTCCAGATGGTTCATGCACTCCTACCAAAGAGGAACTTATCCCATCAATAAGGGAGTGATCCCATCCAAAGAGGGGACTATCCCATTGATGGTGGACCTGATTAACTTCCTCTTGAGCACTATAAATACAGGCATTGGGCCCGAAGGAGGGAGGTTGAAAGTTATACATTTCTAAGGGTAAATGCTGCAGGAATTAGGACTCCCATTTAGAAGCTTGTGAGGAGAGATTGCCATCTTTGCTTGTTCTATTTGGAAGTGGGTGAGCTTTGTCAAAGTAGAGGAAGACTCTTGTGGACCCTGGAAGGAGCTTGCACAACACCAAGGCTCAGGTTGTAATGGTTCCTTTTGATTACCTTTAATGCAAATTGGTCCATTCTTCTCAATAACTTGTTGTCTATGGGTCATTTCATGTACTCCTTGGTCTATATGTTGAATATGCTTTGTTTTATGTTATAATCAGGTGCTATTTAATTGTTTGACTATTGGTGATTGCAGGTTTTGGAGAAAAGGAGGAGTTCATCCAGATCAACAAAGCTTGGACTTCTACAACAGCGTTTGGACAAAGGTAAGAACGAAACACTTGATTTCTCATATCATAATGTATGTTTAGAGAAGGATAGCTCCAGTTTGTTTTGTTTGTCATTAGAATGTCTTCGACTTCTAGGAAGGTCAGTTGTGTCCGCACCCTTGACTGATTCCGTGTGACAAATTGGTGACTCCGCTGGGGATTCCATTGATGAGAAAAGTCTTTTCCAAGTTCTCAAGTTGATCCTCAAACAGGGAAAATTTTAAGAACCCCCCCTAAATTTATAAATATAATAAATGGGCGAATCTCCATGGTATATACGAAAAATGGAAGGCGATTTTATCAATAATATAATATGTATATATAATTTTTTGGCGAATCTCTCACCACGCATGGCGAATATTTTACTCAATTATAAAATCTTGTAAGACCTTGGCGAGTCTTTCACTAAATAATAAAACTCTGTAAAGTCCTAGTGAGTCTTTCACTAAATAATAAAACTTTGTAAAGTCCTAGTGAATCTTAGCATAGGCTACATGCTGGTTTAATTCCCCCATTTAAATAGGCTACATTCCAGGTGAATACCATGGGTCAATACCATGTGCCATTTTGGTGAATACCATGGGTCAATACCATGTGCCATTTTTATTTTTATTAATTCTAATATTAGGGTTAATAATGGTTTTTTGCATGGTATTAATAACAATCTAGTCCATGGTATTTGTCCCATAGTATTTTGGCCATAGGTTTCACCTAAATATAACCCATTTTTTGAGTGTTCGTAAATATAAGGTGACTTATGGAGTAAATATAAAAAAATATTTTATTTGTTTACCATACCTCTCGTTTATTTATATTTTTATTAATTTACCATACCTCTTTTACAAATATGGTATTTGGCCCATAGGATTCACTTAAATAAAACCTCTTTCTTGAGCCTTCATAAATATAACGAGGGTTATGGACTAAATATAAAAAGAGGTTTTATTTATTTATGATACGTCTAGTTTATTTATATTTTTATTTATTTACCATACCTTTTGAGTAAGTATAAAAAGACGTTTTATTTATTTACCATACCTCCACTTTACTTTTATTTTTATTTGTTTACACCCTTACATGTATATAAGGTGACTTATGGAGTAAATATAAAAAATGTTTTATTTATTTACCATACCTCTCATTTATTTATATTTTTATTAATTTACCATACCTCTTTTATAAATATGGTATTTGGCCCATAGGATTCACTTAAATAAAACCTATTGTTGAAAATGGGCTAATGGAAAGTTGTAAGTCCTAATTTCAAGGGCTAAATTTACCTTTTTTACCCTCTCCCTTAAAATAAGGTGGGCTATTTGAAGTGATTTGTAAAAATGTACTATGATACAAAATATTCGCCCACTAAAAATTTAAAACCCCTTAATTTCGCCAAAGGGCGAACATTCGCCCCTAAAATTATCCTTGTCCTCAAAAAACACTGCCTGAAAAACTGCCAAAGCTAGATGCTGAAGAAACTGCAATATGAAGAGACCATGAGTCAGCTACATGTCTGATTCATCTCTAAATGTCGCTTGACAACTCCATCATGTGAAAATCAGCAAAAGGATCCATCTGTCCTTTGCTTGCAATCAGCATCCGTTTTCCACTGACAAAATATAGAGAATGCCCACTAGCTGATGACGTTGAAAAACAACTCATTGTTGCTTTTGCTGTGTTTGAAAAACTGCTCACTGCTAACTTTGCTATTGATCACCCACTAGTGAATTTTGTTGATGCTCACTCGCTGATGAAAATGCCCACTGGCTGCTTCGCTGATGTTGTCGAGACTTTCAGTCTGACAACCACTATCAATTTCATTGACATTTTCCCCCTTTGTCAGCTGAAAGGAGAGACAATCTTCTTCAAATTATTGTTGAACTCCCCCCCTTCAGGTGTAGGAGTGTTTCACTGGTGTACTCCCCCATTCAACTGCATGAGAGTACCATCTTCATTTTTACTGTTGGTTGCATTATGTGTGAGTGAATTCGATTGTAAAACTTATACAATCTTCTGACCATGGAGGACCATTCCCAGGGATCAATCCATGAATAATCAATCTTCAATCTGCTTGATTGTTGTTGTTGTTGGCATTATGTTTCTGGTATGGCTATATGTTACAGATGTTGTACTTGATGGCAACACCCATGGCAAGGCTCTCAATATGTTGAAAATTAAGAAGTACGCAGGAGATTAGTTCAGAAAGTGCGTACCCGCAGGTACACCGTGAAGGGACCACGGCCTGATACGTAGGTCAGCCGTTCAGGAGGTGTGTACCCCCAGTGCACACATTTCAAGGCAGAGAAAAGCACACGTGGGGTTTCTTATGTTTAACCTTTGGTATTTAGCCGACGGTTTTGTGTTATTATGGTGTCGGCCCGTGGTATTAATCCATGATTTAAGGAAGAGCTTTCCTATATAAAGCAAAGGAGATCATTTGGCTTATGCATGTTTTGGGTTGAATATCTTATGAGGGCTAGATCTGAAATATTATGATCTCTTGGGAGTATGTCTAGATCTAAATAAGGCGAATCTACTGATGGATTGAGATCTCTTCGGCGCATGTTCAGATCTGTAGATCTGACTGTCTGGGTTAATTCTGAAGTCTTGAAATCATCTATGCCTGAAGGTACGTAGGTACAGTGAAAGAAAAGTGCGTACATACGCAGGAACGAAGCGTTTCAGGTGCGCCGGTACGCAGGCACAGAAGGGTTGCAGGTGCGGAGGTCCGCAGGCAGTTCAATGGATACAGTGCGTATGTAAGCAGGCGAGCAGTTGAGCAGGGTGCGTACGTAAGCAGGTGAGCAGTTGAGCAGGGTGCGTACGTAAGCAGGCGAGCAGTTGAGCAGGGTGCGTACAGTAAGCAGGCAGTACATGGGTGAAGCTGCTTACTTCTCTTAAAATCTTTGTTTATCATTGCTGTGTTCTGGGTTTGTTACACTAAAAAATGTCACCTTGACTACTTACAGTTAGTATGGCTCCAATCAACAAGTCATGCTACCCTCTTAGGCAAGTCTCATGCCTCTGTTATCCATCTCAAACTCAAAGAAGAGAGAAAGTCTTGTAAAAATCATGTTTATCTCTGGGGTCGCAGGTTCTCTCTAGCCTTACCTGCGGGGACGCTGACCATGTTCACAAAATCCGCGTCCATAGACGCTCTGTATGTTAAGGGACAGGTGCGTCCCTCTGTAAAAGGCAAAATGCGCGAGTTTTATCTTGAAAAAGTTACTTGTGGTTACTTCTAGAACATTCTAGAGGTCGGTTTGATGAAATGGATGCGCCTCCAGTTGGTTCATGTATCTCTATTAAGGGGGAACTTATCCCATCAATAAGGGAGCTATCCCACCCATAGAGGGGGATGATCCCATTGATAGTGGACCTGAATAACCTCTTTACAGCACTATAAATGAAGGCATTGAGCCAGAAGGAGAAGAGGTTGGAGCTATACATTTTCTTTGGGTAAATGCTGCAGGATTTAGGTCTTCCATTAGAGCCTTTGTGAGGAGAGATTGTCTTCACTTGATTCTACTTGGGAGAGGGTGAGCTTTGTCAAAGTAGAGGAAAACCCTTGATGGACCCTGGGAGGAACTTGCACAACACCAAGGCCAGGTTGTAAGAGTTTCTTTGTTTCGTTATTAATACAAACTGGTTTATTTTTCTCAATAGCTTGTGTTAATGAGTTATTTCATGTGTTCCTTGGTCTGCATGTTGAATATATGTTTTATTATATGAAATGCAAGTGCTTGGTAATTGTTTGATTGTTTGTGGTTGCAGGAATTGACTTGAAGGAGGAGCTCATCCGGATCGTCAAGAACGGACTTCAACAACAGCGTTTTGGAATAAGGTAAGCCTAAACACTTGTAGTTTTCATGTTGTAAAAGGTGTATTTAGAGAAAGATCACTCCATTTTGTCTTGTTTGTCATTAGAATGTCTTAGACTTCTAGGAAGGTCAGTCGTGTCCGCACCCTTGACAGATTCCGTGTGACAAATTGGCGACTCCACTGGGGAATCCATTAATGAGAGAGTCTTTTCCTTTATATGAACTTTGCTTTGAGAAAATCATTTTTATTTTCTGGTTTTTGACTGTGAGAATTAGTATTTGGGTGGCTTAGCTGTAGCTTTAGTTGGCTTTAGTTTTTCTTCCTTTTTCCAGAAAGACGCAGTCTCTGTGTGCTGCACAGTGCGTCCTTGGACGCGCTGTTGTCGACTGCACAGTGCGGGGCCGCACCTGTGACAACTGCTGGCCTGCGTCTTCCTGTAAAAGTTAAGAAAATTCCATTTTTGCTTTAAATTACTTTTAGATTTTGTTTTTTCTTAGTGTTTTCTGCCCAGATCCTTTAGTACCCTGTCAAGAATTCTCACCTGAACTCGTTTTGTGAGCTTTGAGTGTTTTAGTGGTTTTCAACGAAGTTTAGACCTAGGGTTTGATTTTTGGAAAGGCTTTGTAGTGACTTTGAGCTTAGAAAGTTGTCCAGCCTTAGATATCTCTGGTTAGTCAACCTTCTTAGAAGTTGAGCCTGCCGTAAAGTCTCCTTGTTTGAGCAACTTGTCATTTGAGTTGTTTTGGGTCAAATTTCGAATTGCTTGTTTTTAAAGTATTGATTTCCATTTTCAAAAAGGACAAAAAGATTAGAATTTTGTTTTGACTAGTTTTTGGTTCTGCAATAAGCTAGTCCTTGATTTGATTGTGATCAAGTAAAACACCTTAGAAATAATCATTGTTAGTTTTGGCCTCGTTAAGATTGCTTAGAGTAAATTTGCCTTTAGTTTGCTTATGAGTGCATTTTCATAGATTTTAAGAGTTGTTAAGATTGATTTTTGGTTATATTAGATTTATTTGCTTTATTAAAAGAAAAATACAAAAACATCTTCTTAAAAGTCTTGTTTCAAGTAGCTTTTTGTTTTCAAAAGAAGAAAAGAGTTTTTTCGTGCATGTAAAGAGAAGTTATGTTTTTATGCTTGGAAAAGAAAAACGAATTGTTTCTTTGATTGTCTTCAATTAAGAAGTTGCTTTTATAAAGATTGCATTCTCTCAACTTTTTAGTTAAGCAATTCATCGAAAAAGTAAAGTAGTGGATAAATCATTTTAGGTGCATTTTGTAGTGGTTTCGAGTCGAGTCAACACACCACTAGTTTCACTTCCATCACCTTTTGACTTAAGAAACAACCTTAAAAGTAACGCTTAAATTAAAATCAATCTAGTAATCTTTATTTTTCTAGGGCTCTGAAGCACCAACATAGCTTAGGCTAGGGTCTTGGAGTAGGTGAGTACTTAACTCTCCAAGACTACAAAACCAAACAGATAGTCTATCTTGAGTAGAACAAATCCAATTGTTTCAGTTACATTCTGGGAAAGCTCCTCTTAAAGGAGAAACACGAGCTCGTGTCCGAACCAGTGAGGGGATCATTCCTCCCTCGTTGGGAACGACGCCAGGCAGTACGTATTACAAACGGTAAACCTCGGATTAACCATTGTCGAGGAGCCAGGGGTCACTTATCGGTAAACCTTGGATTGTTGTCAAGGAGCCGGTAAGGGGATTGGAGCTTGCTACTCTGCCCTTGCGTGCTGTCGGAGTTTAGACTGTTCCCCCAGGTGTAATTGTTGTGATTGGTAACCTTAGTGGCCATAATATCTAGGATTCTACCCAAGGTGACGGTGGAGGGAAGGTCCCACTGTACCTGGAGCAGACGTCGGTTATACTCACTTGGATTTTCTGGGGGGTTCGCTTCACTTCGAGACGGTTAAAGTGGAGGAACTTGGTCCAGTCTATTCATTAAGCAGGTTGCCGGGGTAACTGTTCCACCCACTATTTCTGTACTGAATCCTGCGAGGTTGGGCCTAATCACCAACTAGCGCTTTTGGTCCGGAAGACTACTGTTTGTGTGTGGTTTGACGCTCTAGATTATTTAGGCGTGTGCTTCAAATTTGATTGGTTCTTTAGAAGACTTTAGGTGGTTTGATTTGAAATTTTTTACTTTGATTTCGTGTGTTGTAGTTAAAATCTTTAATTGTGGCGGAATTACCGAGACAGTCCCGTAGACTTCGGGGCAAGTCTCCTGAGATTGTTACCGGGATAGATTTGTTAAGAAAACTCCGTAAATCGCGGGGTGAATCTCCTGAAAACATTCCGGGTCATTTAGAAGGGTTAAAGGTCCTTGTAACTCCTCCTAGTGGCAGTAGAGTAGGTTCACCTGAAGAAGGAGAATCTTCTTTGGTAGTCCATCCAGATTACCAAAGATTAGAAACAGGTTACAATCCCGAAGCTGTTACAGTTTCCGAGCTTGCTGGTAGTTTTTCATCTGCCAGTGAAACAGGCGAAGAACCTGAAATTTCAGAACCTGTTACTCCAACTCCTAGTGTTCCTGATTCACCAAGAATAGAAAGAATTATCACCGAAAATCTTCCTGTTGGATTAATTGCTATAGAAGAACTTGTTCCAGAGGAAGAAATAGGCGTTTCTGATTCTGAAGATCTAATTACCCTTGATCTAAGGGAGCGTGAATCCATCTTTTACAGTCCTCCTAGAAGTGAATCTTGGTACCTTGCATTAACCAATTTTTTAGACAACTCAGTAGGTTTTTCTACACCTCGTACTCCGGTTCCACCTAGAGGAATTCATTCTCCTGTAAATATGTCTGGTCAGTCATCTGTGTTTTCACAAAGTCCTGAATCATTTTTACATGGCGGTCCTTCTGTTCCTACTGGGTATCAGTCACTTTCTGGTACCTTTGCGGGAGCATCTCCTCAACCTGTTGATCATGGGTTATTAGTTGGAAACAGTGGTAATGTACCATTGAGTATAGGTGAAGTTTATATGATGTCAGGTTCAACTCCCATTAACCAACCTCAAGGTGGCCAATTACCGCCTGGGGGGCAACCTTCGTTAATGCCTGGGGGGCAACCTCAAGGTACTTCATTTGTGACTGGGGGGCAACCTCAAGGGTATCAACCCCAAGGGTATCAACCCCAGCCTCAATATGTACCCCAAAGTCAACCTCAGTATCAGTATCAACCTCAAGGATGGCAACCTCAAGGATGGCAACCCCAAGGGTATCAACCCCAAGGGTATCAACCTCAAGGATACCAACCTCAAGGTCAAGGTCAACCCCAGTATTCGTATTTACCTCAAGGTTATCAACCTACGGGTCAATACCCTGGTCAAGGTTATCAACCACCTCAAGGGCAATCATATGGGACTACACCTTACAGTTATCAACCCTATCCTCAATACGGCTATGGATCTCAGTATCCTCAACCTGTTACGAGTCAATACCCTGGAATGTTAACATGGGATCCGTCACAGGGTCAACAGATGTCGCAACCAAGTATACAGTCGGTACCTCAAGCAGGACAACCTGCAGTTCCTGGTCCACCCCAGCAACCGCAACCTGTCCAGTCAAGTGTTCAGACCCCTGTAACTTCTGTAGTTACTCAGCCGCCAATTGCACCGAGTACTCCACCTCACACGGCTGCAGCAACTACCGCTTCATCTACCATGCTTACATCTGGAGTATCGGCAGCTCCGGTTTCTACTGTCCCTGTAACCGTTCCTCAGACATCTGTACCGTTGTCTGGACCCACGGTTCAAACCACAGTCCAGATGCCTGCAGGTCAACCTGGTACAAGTACGGTTGTTACTACTCAACCTCAATTTGTTCAACCTCCGTACCAGGGACAGTATCAACCTGGGCAAGCTGCCCAACAACCGGTTTACCAGTATCAACCGTATCCTGGGTACAATTATCAACCACCTCAACAACCCCAGTACGGTCCGGTTAATCCTGGTTTTCCAGGAGGATATAATATCCCCAATGCGAATCCTGTTCCTAGTTATCCTGGATATCCTCCTCCTGGGGCTGGTATTGTGACTCAGAGTTTTAGAGATCCTAACCGGCAGTTACCATTTATTGCGACTTTAGATTTACCCGACTTGACGCGCCTAACGAACGATCCAATTCAATATCTTCCGTTCTGGCCGCCAATGCCAAATAAGTTGCCCAGCGATATACCCAAGTTCGAAGGTAAGTCTGGAGAGGATCCGTCTAATCACGTGATGACTTACCACCTCTGGTGTGCATCAAATTCCATCTCAGATGATTCTATCCGCTTACGTCTTTTCCAGCGTACACTCATTGGTCTCGCAGCCAAGTGGTACATTGAGTTGCCACGGGCTTCTTTTTACAACTTTAGCCAGTTAGCTACTTCATTCTTAACTCATTTTCAGTTACCAGTCAGATACGATAATGGTACGGAATTATTAACTTCGCTAAAACAATCGACATCCACGTACATTTCTGATCACATCCATGAGTGGAGACGTCGAAGGAGATTAGTGAAAGTTTTTATCCCGGACCAAATTTTAGCTGAATGGTTTGTAAAATCATTATTACCAAGAATTACTGAAGATGTAGCTAAGGCCGGCGTAGTTACTGAGGAGCAAGTCATTGCTCAGGCACAATACCTTGACTTAGTTTACACTCAGTCGGGTACGTTACACGAGAAAATTCCGGATCTTCCAAAGTCAAACCAAATCGCTGCTGCTCCTTCGGGATCTCATGCCGCTGATGGTATGATCGGTATCGTGACTACGAAGAGTAAGAAGAAGTCTTCCAAGACCTCCAATACTCCAATTATCACTTTGCCTGATTCTCCGACAGGAGAGTCTTCTCCTCCTGAACTTACCGCCGACATTCACGCTGTAGAGTCATCTACGGCCAAATCCAAAAACGGTGGAAAGAAGAAAGGAAAGAAGAAGGCTAAAGCAGACAAGGCTCCAAAGGAGAAAACGGAAAAGTCGGAAACCAATGACGAAAAGCGCAAACCTCGTTATCCTTGTCTCATTTGTGAAGAAGATCATTTTACGAGAGACTGCCCTCATCGGGCCGAGGTAGTGAAAATAGTTAAAGGTTCTCCGACTCCTGCTGTGTTAAAGAATCCATTCCCCGAGCAGGAAAATAAGATGATAGGTTCTTCTTCGAATGCCAGTGAAGAACCCATTTTGATGATGTCTCATGTCAGGATTGCGACTCGATCGCAAGATTATGGTAGTAAGGCTCCTGTTGATGGTAAAGAAGCAGAATCTTCTAACTCTAACCCATCAACCTCAGCTCCTGGTTCCGATCCACTACAGATCGAAAAACCTAACCCAGACTTAGTGATTAAGCCGCCCGCCAAGGGTGTACTTCGAAGGTCTGCTTTCAATCCACATGCGAGAGCAGCCCAGAATTACAACATTGTTGAAGACTTAGCTGTTTCACCTTCAGCAATGTCGGCACTCGAAGTGCTGCAATCATGTCCAGCGCAACGAAAATTGCTTTTGTCGGCTATTGGAGCTGTCGATGTTCAGGACCCGAACCTAATGATCTTTGATCTAGAAAGTAGTACACCGCGTCTCCCCCATCAAATGGCTTTCCAAATTCCAGTGATAGTCAAAAACAGGCCTATTCATCGGACTGTGATTGATGAGGGAGCTTCTACGTGTATTATGTCGATTCAATGTTGGAGATCGCTTGGTTCTCCTTCGTTGAACCAATCCCCCACCATCCTTAAGGCCTTTGATGGCCGTGGGTTCCGTCCGTTTGGTATTCTACAAGAATTGCCTATAGGGGTCGAAGGTAAAACCGTTAGTCTGGATGTGGAAGTGGTTGATGCCCCTCTAGACTACAACCTTCTTTTGGGTCGAAGTTGGTCATATGCTATGACAGCGGTCGTTTCATCGGTCTTCAGAGTCATTAAGTTTCCACATAACGGTAAGATCGTGACTATTGATCAGCTGACATACTTTTCATCCGACCCAACCTCTTTAGAAACTATCCAGCATGTTGGTAAAACGACAATCCCTTATAGGGACATTGGTGTAGGTTTAGTTAAGGATTCCGGTTTACTGGGAACTTTTCCTCTCCCTCCACTCAATGCAGACCCTTCGTTCGCAACAATTCATATGATCACGTCAGAAAACATTATTTATGATGATCCTTGGTATGTTCCCTCTGACTCTGAGCTAGACTCACTCGGTGATGTTATGCCGTTGAGTCCGTATGAGATTGCTTATGAAGCTCTTATGTCTTTTACCGACTTTCATTCAACCGACCAAATGAATGTGGTCAGTGAAGAGTCACTTTTCACCTCACCCTTAGAACGGATAACGTTTCCCGAAGAAGTGTCATCTGACGAACAACTTCGCGAAATCCTAAGTGTAGATGATCTACCATGGGACGATCTCCATCACAGATCTTCGTTTTTACCTAAGGATGATGCTTTGAAAATGATTTTTCATCTATCTTTACCGCTGAATATGTCAAAGACGCTCAGGATCCAACGAAACATTCTGATTCAGAGCTGAATTTAGGGAATATTTCTCGTACTATTCCCATTGATATTTCAGTGAAGCCCGGAATCAAGGAGAACATTCATATAGGTGCCGCATGTACTGACGAAGAAATTGAAACTTACAAGGCCCTATTCCAAGAATTCCGCGACGTGTTTGCCTGGTCCTACGAAGAAATGCCAGGAATCGATCCTGCCATTGTTGTTCATGAAATCAAAACCTACCCGGATGCTAAACCCATTCGGCAACGGTTGCGTCAGATTCACCCTCGAAAAGCAGCTGCAATCAAAGCCGAAGTCGAAAAGCTGTTGAAAGCAGGTTTCATTTATCCGATCCCGTTAACGGATTGGGTATCGAATATTGTTCCCGTCAATAAAAAACAAGGAACAATAAGAATCTGTATCGATTATAGGGATATCAATCGAGCTTGTCCAAAAGACAACTATCCTACGCCTTATATCGATCAAATTATTGATGATTGTGCCGGAAGTGAGATGTTTTCCTTCATGGATGGTTTCTCAGGGTATAATCAAATCAATATTCTACCTGCCGATCAACCAAAAACGGCATTCATTTGTCCATGGGGGACATTTGCTTATTGCAAATTACCTTTTGGCCTTAAGAATGCCGGTGCTACTTTTCAACGGGCCATGTCTTATGCATTTCATGACATCAAGCACATTGTGCAACCCTATCTCGATGATTTGCCTGCTCATTCTTTACACCGAGCTGATCACCTTGTCCATTTACGAGCAATCTTTATGAGGTGTAGGCATTATCGAATTCGGTTGAATCCCCACAAGTGTGTTTTCTGTATAGAAACAGGTCGATTGCTGGGATTTGTTGTTTCCAAAACCGGCATTCGCGTCGATCCCTCGAAAGTCGAGGCTATCATCCAATTGCCTCCTCCTTCGAGTTTGCGCCAACTCCAAAGTTTGCAAGGGAAAGCAAACTTTTTACGCCGATTCATCCCTAACTACGCCGAGGTCACTAAAGGTTTTACACGGTTGTTGAAACAGAACGTACAATTCTTTTGGGACGAGATTGCTCAACAATCTTTTGATGCACTGAAACACGCGTTGACCCATGCACCGTTATTGCATCCTCCCAACTACAACCAGGACTACTTCTTATACCTCGCAGCTTCGCATTCCACCATTGGAATGGTGTTAGTTCAAGAAGATGAATTCAAGGCAGAGCATGTGATATATTACCTTAGCAGAACCTTAAATCCAACTGAGTTAAAATATTCGCATGTGGAGAAATTGGCCCTGGCAGCCGTTCAAGCTGTCCAGCGTTTTCGTCACTACATTCTTCTCCGCAAAACTACTGTTATTTCGGATTGCAACCCTATGATTTATATCTTGACAAAACAACTGCTAGGGGGCAAGTACTCTAAATGGATCGTCATCCTGCAAGAGTTCGACTTGGAGTTTGAGAAGTCCAAGTCTAAGAAATCTTTAGTCTTCGCGGAATTGATGTGTGATTTCCCGAGTGCTGACACAGAGACTGTGGCAGAGGAGTCCATTGCGGACGAATCTTTGTTTCTTATTAGCACTGTAGATCCGTGGTATGGGGATATAATCATCTATCTCCAAACCCAAACCTTTCGGCCTGAAGCTTCCAAGGAAAACCGTCGAAAAATTCGGTTTCAATCCCAGCAATACAGAATTATTGGAGATACACTTTATCGCCTGGGGGCAGACTTAGTTTTTCGACGTTGTTTAACTCACGATGAGGCTGAGAGAGTTTTGAATGATTGTCACTCTGGAGCATGTGGCGGTCATATGTCTGGGTATGCCACAGCTCAGAAGGTGTTGCGCGCTGGCTATTTCTGGCCGTCTATGTTTAAAGATTGTATCCTTGCCGTCAGAAAATGCCACAACTGTCAAGTGTTTGATCGCAAGATGCGCGCTCCACCTGCTCCTCTCCACCCTATAATTGCCGCTGGTCCATTCGCCAAATGGGGCATTGACTTTATTACTTGTAACCCTCACTCGGCCGGGGGGCATGCGTATATCATCCTTGCGGTTGATTATTTTACTAAGTGGGCCGAGGCGATGCCTACATTCGACGCAAGCGGCAAGACAGCTGCACTTTTCGTATTCAATCATATCATAACTAGGTTTGGTGTCCCACAAGCAATCATTACGGACCATGGAAGCCATTTTCGAAATGTCATGATGACTGAACTTACAAGCCAGCTTGGTTTGCGCCACGATAGCTCTACACCTTATTATCCGCAAGCCAACGGTTTGGTTGAGTCAATCAACAAAGTTCTAGTCGTCATGATTCGACGGATCATTGGTATCCATCGAACGAATTGGCATAACATGTTATTTTCGGCACTATGGGCATATCGAACTTCAGTGAAAAATTCAACAGGTTTCACCCCTTTTCAGCTAGTTTATGGCTTAGAAGCTGTGTTACCTATTGAGTGCGAAATCCCATCACTTCAAATGGCTGTCGAATTACTTCCAGCTACTTCCGAAGAGGAGAAACGGTTGTTATACTTAGCTAAATTAGATGAGACTCGACGTGACGCTACTTTAGCTATCGAGACTCACGCGAAACGAATGAAAGCTCAGTACGATAAAAATGTAACCCCTCGAAGTTTTTCGGAAGGAGACCTAGTACTATTATATGATCAAGCAAACGATAAGCTAGGTGCTGGAAAATTCGTTCCCATGTGGCATGGGCCCTACATTGTAAAGCGAAAGCTAGCAAAAGGGGCTTATGAGTTAGTTGATTTTGATGGGGACTCTTTGGGCAAACCCAGAAATGGACTTTACCTAAAGAGGTATTATGCTTAAAATGGTGGATGGAGAAATTTTTAGATAGGTTAGATTTCCTTTCTAGCTAGCAAGTGTGTTAGTTTAGTCAGTGTGCTTAGCTTAGCAAGTGTGGTTTTTCGTCATTATTTTGGCTCATCTTGGTTTTACTCTTGATATTGTAGATGTCGACGCCTCTCCAAACATACATTGGATTTGCTGATGGTGCTTGTCGTAGTACACGGAATATCTCTTCCGCAGCTTGGGTTATCTATTCGCCCTCTGACGAGTTAGTTTCTATGCATGGGGTAAGCCTCGGTCAAACAACGAATAACATTGCAGAATACAGTGCAGTGGTTGAATTATTATCCGAATCTATTTCATTTGGAATTCGACGTTTGATAGTGAGGTTAGATTCTGAACTTGTTGTATTACAGCTTAATAGAGTTTATGCCATTAGAAATCCTGTGTTATTAAGGTTGTTTTTGAGAGTGCGTCTCTTGGAACGTGAATTTGATTACATTGAATATCAACATATTCCAAGGTCTTTGAATACATTAGCAGATGCAATTGCTTCTCAAGTGTTGGACAGACATTTATAATAATCATGCAAGTAAATTTAAAGACATTTCATCATACATGTTAAACAAGATAAGCCGATAATAGTGATATATAGATATAGATAGAAGTGTGTCCAAAAATATATACATCGTCTTCGATCATAGGTTTAACACACCTTATGATCGGCAAAATGATAGTGCAAAAAGTCAAAAATGTCACATGTGACTACAAAAGTGACTAGTCAATCACTGGTGGTGCTCTCTGTACGACACCACTGCGCGGGCTATCTTGCGCAGAAATCTCCTAAACGGTCCAGGGACTGCAACCACGAAGCGCTGAAGCCTCATTGGAATGTCATCCATAGTAGTCTCAGGTATATCTGCCGTGAGACGCTCTAGATCATGCTCCAAATCGGCTAGTACTTCTGCTGTCGCATCCTGTAAGGCCGGTGCCGGTGCAGCTGGATGTCGTCTGTCGTAAGGCCGGAGATTGGCTGGACGCTGTGGTCCAACATCTGCATTTTTAAAATTTTACTGTTACTTTGAGACGATATATATGAAAAATAAAAAATACATAATTAGAAAACTTGTGAAAATGAAAGTACCTCTGTCATCCCATTGTTCTCCCTGTGGAAGAACCATGTCCGGATCACCTCTGAAATCCATTCCGGCATATGGAAAGTCTTGTATCACAAAAAGCTGGCCCTCTAGCCAGTCGAAGTAACTGTCAGAGAATCGAACCACTGCAGCACCCTCGTCAGGATGCCGGGCCATCACCGCAACCCATCGAACAAGCTTTGGCTCCCGAGGACCCAAGTCATCAACAGTGAGTTGCTGAGGGATCAGCATAGGAACTCTCTCCAAGGCAAAGCTCACGACTAGAGGCCCATATCCAAAAGTCTTTAGTCGTCCGTTCTTTGCCTTGGTTAGTTGGCTCTTCATATGAGCCGACACAGCTTCGCACCAGTTGAAGATGGTGCCTTGGTAACAGTCAACTGCCATCCGCATTTGGGATCCGGAAGCAATGTGCAAGGCGGCCGCGCCACAAATCCTAGTGACCGTAAATGCAATAACTCTAAGTTCCGCCAGAGCGATGTGCTTTATCTCCACGCCCTTTTTATGGCGAGTCCCTGGTCTGCACCACTCCTCGCGGAGATCATCAAGGGATTGGCCACCCGGCCTGGTCCCCGCAAGGTTGAGTTGCTCACCTCTGTTTGGCAAGCCAGTGAGAAAGTATACATCCGAGGGCTCTATCTCGAGCTGGTGCCCTCCAATGTAAAAGCATTGATCTTGAACGTTCCATCGCTCAACTAGCCATTCCAAAAATCTTACCTGGCCCCTCATGCCCGGTATGGTCCAATATTTGTACAATCCACATGTTCTTAAGGCATCCAGAGAGGGTTGGTGGTTAATCGCAGCTTCATCGTCTTCTACGTGCTCTCTCTCTCTCCAGTCTAACATGTTTTGGGCCCTGCACATCAAAAGAGTCAATTAGAAATTAATTTGAGAAAATTTGGTGGTTTTTTGAGAGAGTTAGGGTTTTGAAATGCGCCCTTTGCGGAAGACGCACCCCGGCTTTTTAGCACAGGGCGTCCGGACGCAGCTCGCCTGAAGGCGGACTGCGTCCCCAGACCTTTTTCCCGTGTGAGAAAAAGTCGGGGGACGCGGCTCACCCGAAGGGCACCTGCGTCCGCCGAGGGGCGCATTTTGAACCCAAAACCCCCCCAAAAAATGAAACAGAGACCAAAAACAAAAAACTAAACGGATAAAAATGAAGAGTGGGATGTGTAAAATACCTCGGTGAAGCGGCGTTCGATTCCGACGGTCAGATTTTCCGCAGCAACCACGGGAAGTTTCTTGTCAAAAGCTCCTTTTTCAACCTCAACAGTGAAACGGTAAAAATGACATGGTAAAAGGTCTTTTTATAGGTTTTTTGGATGAATTAGTTCATTTTTTACCATGAAAAGATGTTTTCAAATGTATTTTTGCCTATTTTAAACAGGTATGAGTAATGTGTCGCTTTTGTGCAGGACGAAGGGATTTCAAGGGAAATTGTAATTTTTCACAAACAAAATTTCAGAGTCATCTTTTAAGCCCTTTTCTGACTCCTAAAACATGAAAAGATCGCCGAGTGTTTCTTTTTCACTCGTTAAAACGGAATTAAAAGACGGTCCCCTTTTAGCTCTTTTCTGACCGTAAAATCAGGAAAAGATTGCCGGGTTTTTGTCGTTTCAAACTCGATAAGGAAATAAAACGACGTGTCTTTGATCGCTTTTTACTTTTCAGGTCAACGATACTATTATGAAAGTACTCCTTGGTCGCAAGATCAAGCGGTTCCCCCAGGTATTATTTTATACTTTTTCGGGCTTGAGGGACACAAATATACGAAAAAGTTCAACGTGGAGTTTCCTTAAGTTTTTCAGACTCTCTAAAATTGAAAAACGCCGAGTTTCTCCTATACTGGGCTCGTTAAACTTTTACAGTAAAGGACCTGTTCAATTACAAACAGGAACGAACCACTCCTTCCTAGGGTTCGCATTTAAACTAGGTTGGACTCGTCCGAAGGATGAGCTTATAATCAAGCATATGTTATCCTCCTCAAGCTTGTTAAAAATAAAGAGGTACTTGCCAGAAATGGTGGGGGAAAAAAGAGAAGAATGAACCTATTTGTCACCTTTTGCCTCAGAAGAAACTTTATTACCGCTCTTGAACACGACACTTTTCATTCACCTGGGTTGGGAAATCTTTTACCTCACAGTTGACTAAATCACTTTGAAAATCTTTAACCGGGTTCAGGGATCAACTTTGAGTTATTCGTCACCAAACCATCTGTTGTGTCGTTATGTGTTCAAGAGGTCTGCAAGCAAAACTTTCATCTGCAAAATACTTGTCATCCATTGACCATCCCTGAGTCAGTCCTTACAGCAACATTTCTTCAACTTGAACAATGATTTCGTGTTGCAGGCTTGCCTGCAACGGGTCGCTTTCTATCGACATCGACACATTATCTAGAAAGATGACTTAGGAATCGACAGTACCTTGAAGTCTGCATGCATCAATGGCAGGTTTCTCGCCTTTGACGTCAGTTTACATCATTGACTTTCGATCAGAGGATTCCGTGAAGTGTTCGACATCAAAACATCTATTCACATTTCACGGGTTGTGCTTGGTACTTTGAGAACCATTGACATTACTGGTGGTTTCTCTCACGCTTGTTAACAGTTTACATCATTGACTGGTAATCAAGTGGTTTCTACCATGTTCGACATCGAATCATTTAATCACATGGCTAGAATCGTACCAATTCGGGAAGTAGAAGTGAAGACCCTGGATCTAGTTTCTACCATCCAGGCTGCGAGGAGTTTTGTATTCATTATCTATGTAGACTAATCATAAACAGATGGCTGCGTCCATACTGTGTCTACAAAAGTCTATAAAAATGATGTACTGCAAGATCATTCCTGTATCAGAATAGTTAGTCCATTAGTTAAAGTTTTGAATCTGAGTATGGGAATGCCTACCTCAGTGATGATATAATCTTATCCATGTATTTTGTGTTGAAAATTGCAGGTTCCAACCAGGCCATCCACAAGGCAATCCTTGAAATGATAAAGCGCTTCACCCTTCCTAGAATTACAAAACCCTATTCTATTCCAGGCTTCGCACTTTAGGGGGCAATCTGTTACACTAAAAAATGTCACCTTGACTACTTACAGTTAGTATGGCTCCAATCAACAAGTCATGCTACCCTCTTAGGCAAGTCTCATGCCTCTGTTATCCATCTCAAACTCAAAGAAGAGAGAAAGTCTTGTAAAAATCATGTTTATCTCTGGGGTCGCAGGTTCTCTCTAGCCTTACCTGCGGGGACGCTGACCATGTTCACAAAATCCGCGTCCATAGACGCTCTGTATGTTAAGGGACAGGTGCGTCCCTCTGTAAAAGGCAAAATGCGCGAGTTTTATCTTGAAAAAGTTACTTGTGGTTACTTCTAGAACATTCTAGAGGTCGGTTTGATGAAATGGATGCGCCTCCAGTTGGTTCATGTATCTCTATTAAGGGGGAACTTATCCCATCAATAAGGGAGCTATCCCACCCATAGAGGGGGATGATCCCATTGATAGTGGACCTGAATAACCTCTTTACAGCACTATAAATGAAGGCATTGAGCCAGAAGGAGAAGAGGTTGGAGCTATACATTTTCTTTGGGTAAATGCTGCAGGATTTAGGTCTTCCATTAGAGCCTTTGTGAGGAGAGATTGTCTTCACTTGATTCTACTTGGGAGAGGGTGAGCTTTGTCAAAGTAGAGGAAAACCCTTGATGGACCCTGGGAGGAATTTGCACAACACCAAGGCCAGGTTGTAAGAGTTTCTTTGTTTCGTTATTAATACAAACTGGTTTATTTTTCTCAATAGCTTGTGTTAATGAGTTATTTCATGTGTTCCTTGGTCTGCATGTTGAATATATGTTTTATTATATGAAATGCAAGTGCTTGGTAATTGTTTGATTGTTTGTGGTTGCAGGAATTGACTTGAAGGAGGAGCTCATCCGGATCGTCAAGAACGGACTTCAACAACAGCGTTTTGGAATAAGGTAAGCCTAAACACTTGTAGTTTTCATGTTGTAAAAGGTGTATTTAGAGAAAGATCACTCCATTTTGTCTTGTTTGTCATTAGAATGTCTTAGACTTCTAGGAAGGTCAGTCGTGTCCGCACCCTTGACAGATTCCGTGTGACAGGGTTTGGTCCTATTATTGTTGATCTGGTTACTACAGTTGACTGGGTGATTCTCTTATACTTGATGATCATTTGATGCTTATGGATCCAGTTTGAAAATTTATGAAAAGTGGTCCTTGTAAGAAAAGAAGTAGGGGGTTGTAGCTCCCTTCCAGGAGAGACTGGAAAACGAGAGAGAGAGTTGTAGCTCTCTGCAGGTTGCAGCCTACGTATTGGTAAATGACTGCACCAGTACATAACCATTGTAAAAGGAGTTTCTAATTTGAAAGAAGATAGAGACATATTGCAGCAGGTGGTTTTCACCCACATTGGGTTTCCACCTTACATCTTGTGTTCTTTGGTGTGACTATCTGTTTTCTTTGTTCATGTTCATTATTTTATGGTACTGACATGCAAAAATAATTCAAGGAACAAATAAGGAAGATTTATTAAAAGAGTTAGATAATACTGATTCACCCCCCCTCTCAGTATTATTTCCAACAATTGGTATCAGAGCAGGTCCTTCAGAGAAGCTTGATTGCTTGAAGGTAGATCGTTCATCATGAGCAACTACGAGAGAGAAGCATCAATCAGGCCACCGGTTTTTGATGGGACAAACTTCAATTATTGGAAGGTAAGAGTTACTGCCTATGTTCAATCTCTTGGTACAGAAGTTTGGGACATCGTAGAGACAGGCTACGATTTTACTTCAGCCACTCCTACAGATGCAGCCGAGAAAAAGAAGTATGAAACAAATGCGAAAGCAATCAGTACTCTATTAGGATGTATATCCCAATCAGAATTCATGAAGGTAATGCACTATAAATCCGCAAAAGAGATATGGGACAAAATTGTCACGAGCTATGAAGGAGATGAACAGGTAAAACGTGCTAAACTTCAAACTCTCAGAATTCAGTATGAGACTCTCAAGATGTATAATGATGAAAGTGTGGCTAACTATTTTCTTCGGGTAGATGAGGTTGTTAATTGTATGAAAAATTTGGGTGAAGAAATAAAAGAGGCTATTGTGGTTGAAAAGGTTCTAAGATCATTGTCTCCAAGTTTGAATCTAAAGTATCTGCAATAGAAGAAAAGGAAAATCTACGAATCCTTACTATGTCTCAACTACATGGAATTCTAACTGCTTATGAAATGAGAAAGGGAGGTCCATCAGACAAAAGAGAAGTTGCTTTCAAGGCATCAGACAAAGGAGATTATTATGAAGCAAGCCACTCCCCAGAAGAAGAAGAAGAAGAATCAAATTTTGTCAGAAATCTTCAAAGGGGTTCTGGAAGGTTCAGAGGTAAGTTACCTTTTAAATGCTTTTCTTGTGGAAGAGTAGGTCATTATGTTGCAAAATGTCCTTATAAGGATAAAGGAAAGGAACCTGCTAGATGGAACAAGAAACAAAATGCAAATAAGAAAAGCTACTACACTCATGAAGATAGTGATGGTCTATCAAACTGTGATGAAGATGAACGAGGTAATGAATATAAGTTGTTAATGGCATTTGAAGATGATGATTATATGGATGCTATAGATGTGGATAACCTTTATGATGAAATTACTAGACTCAAGAGATGTATAGAAGAAAAGAATATGATCATTGATACTCTACAATTTCAAATTGATGAAAAAGAAAAACATCTTGAAAAATTAGAAGGTGAAATTGTTGGTCTTAGAAAAGAGATTGAGAAAACAAAAGATATTAATCTTAAGTTTGTCAAAGGATCTGAAACTTTGGAAGAGATTATCAATGTGCAGCGGTCTCCACTAAACAAGATAGGTCTGGGTTATAATGGAGAAACTTCTCAAGCATCCACCTCAAAAAGTTATCTTGATGCAGCAAGAAGAAATGAGCAAAAGCACAATGAAGATCATCAGGTAAAGTAGGGACGAATTACAAACAGAAACTATCAGGGGCAATCCATCTTAAGGGTGAACAAAAGCTACAACCAGCCACAGGTAAAATCTTCTCAATTTGGTTCAAGAATAGATGACAATAGAAATTACAATCAATTGGCTGGTAGATTCGATAACCGCAGAAGTTTCTTCAATGGACAATGCTTTTCTTGCCATAACTTTGGTCACAAAGCAGCTCAATGTGTTGCATATAAAACGATCATGACTAGGGAAGCTCAAAAACAAAGAAGTATGACGGGGATTACAAAAAGGACCTATAACAACTTTTCGGTTCTTGAAAATGAAGTTGAATGTTCTATTTGCAATAACTTTGGTCATGAAGACTTTGAATGTAGGAGCAGGTTTCAGCAGAAAAAGGAACAAGCCTCAAGCACCAAAACATGGAGAATAAAGGAACCTCAAACAGAAAGATGTGGGATAGCATTTTATGCAGAGGGACAGGAAAATCTATGGTACATTGACAGTGGATGTTCGAAGCATATGAGAGGTGATAAAGAAAAACTTGAGTCTTATTCTGCTCTAGAAAAGGGAAAGAAAGTCTCTTTTGGAAATGATACTCCTGCAACTATAAAAGGAAAAGGCATTGCTCAGTTAAAAGAAAAGGTCAAGGCTGGAAATGTTTTGTATGTTGATGGATTGAAGCATAATCTTCTAAGTGTCAGCCAGATGTGTGATCAAAGAACCGAGGTTATATTCAGATCAAATGGATGTCTTGTTCGTGATCTTGATATAGGTATAACAGTGATCAAAGGCAAAAGAACTCCAAATAATCTGTACATATTTTAAGAAGGACAACAACAATGCTATCTGAGCAAGGATGATGAGCACTGGTTATGGCATTGGAGGTTGGGACATCTAAGCTTTTCACAAATAAGGAAAGCATGCAAATATCAGGCAGTTCGCGACCTTCCCGATATCAAAATTCCTGACAACACCATATGCAAATCATGTCAATTTGGAAAACAAACCAGAACTAACTTTCTAGAGAAAGAAGGATCAGCTAGCATGCCTCTTGAGCTAGTACATACAGATACATGCGGTCCTTTCAGGTAAAGAACACCTTGAGGAGAAGAATACTTGTATTATTCATTGACGATTTCTCCAGGTTTGTCTGGTTAGGACTTATGAAGCACAAAGATGAAGCATTCGAAAAATTCAAATCCTTAAAAGCCTTGGTTGAAAATGAATCAGGTCACAAAATTAAGTGCCTCAGATCCGACAGAGGTGGGGAATTTACTTCAAATGAATTTTTCGATTTCTGTGAAGAACATGGGATAAGAAGAGAATTCTCTACAGCAAGAACTCCTCAGCAAAATGGAGTTGTGGAAAGAATGAACAGAACAGTCCAACAAATGGCTCGTGCTATGCTTGATGAGTCAGGAACTCCCGCAACTTTATGGGGTGAAGCTGCACATGCTGCGGTTGTTATTCTCAACAAAACAAATGTCCGGGTGAACAACACTCAAACTCCTCATGAGCTCTGGAGTGGTAGGACTCCTTCGGTAAAGCACTTCAAAATTTTTGGGAGCAAATGCTATATCAAGAATACTGATGAGCAGCTTGGAAAACTTGAACCTAGAGCAGATGAAGGCATTCTTCTTGGTTACTCTCCACATAGCAAAGCATACAAATGCTACAATAAAAGACTTGGCAGAATTGTTGACAGCATTGAGGTAGTGGTTGATGAGAAGGGATACATTCCTAGGCAAGTACATCATGAAGACATCGAAGAAGATGAAGGCTACCCCCAACGACAGAATAATGAAGAAGAAGAACCTCAAGAAGAACCTCAAGAAGAACCAGAGGAGCAAACAAGAATAGAAGAAAAGACTCCATCCAGATATGTTCAGAAGAATCATCCAGAATCTCAGATTATGGGGCAGAAAGAAGCAGGTGTACAAACAAGAAGAATAGTTGCAGAAGCTTCAAGCTATTTGGCATTACTCTCCTCTACTGAACCACAAAATGTGAAAGAGGCATGCAAAGATGAATGTTGGGTGAAAGCAATGGATGAAGAACTTGAGCAGATCGAAAAGAACAACAATTGGGAGCTGGTTCCTAGACCAAAAGATAAGAATGTTATCGGAACAAAATGGGTCTTCAAAAATAAATTGAATGAAAATGGAGAAGTAATTAGAAACAAAGCCAGACTTGTTTGTAAAGGGTATGCGCAGCAAGAAGGAATAGACTTTGAAGAAACCTTTGCTCCTGTTGTAAGACTTGAGGCCATCCGAATGTTCCTTGCTCTCTCAAGTTTTCAAAACTTCAAAGTATTTCAAATGGACGTGAAATCAGCCTTTCTGAATGGAGACTTGGAAGAAGAAGTGTACATTGAACAGCCAGATGGGTTCATTCTTGGAAATGATCCAAATCTTGTATGCAGATTGAAAAAGGCTCTCTATGGTCTCAAACAAGCTCCAAGGGCTTGGTACTACCGTTTGGACAAATATCTTCATCAACAAGGCTTTTCAAAAGGATCAGCAGATAGCAATCTTTACATAAAAGTTGAAAATGACAAATTGCTAATACTTGTTGTGTATGTAGATGACATTATTTTTGGGAGCAATGAAGAAGCTATGAGTCAAAGCTTTGCCTTGGTCAGCAGAAAGAATTTGAAATTTCCTTGCTAGGAGAACTGACATATTTCCTTGGTTTGCAAATCCAACAAAAAGAAGGAGGAATCTTTTTATCTCAAACCAAGTATCTCAAACAGATTTTGAAGAAATATGGTATGGAAGATGCAAAACCAGTATGTACACCCATGGTCACAGGATGTAGCCTCAGTGCAAATGATGAATCTGCAGCAGTACATCAACCAACCTACAGATCTATGATTGGAAGTATACTTTATTTGACAGGTACCCGACCGGAAATCATGCATGCAGTTGGAATAGTTGGAATATTTCAGGCAAATCCGAAGGAGACTCATCTTCAGGCAGTGAAGAGAATTTTCAAATATCTTCAAGGGACTCAAAAGTATGGCTTACGGTATCCTAGAGATACAGATCTTACAATTCATGCTTATACAAATGCAGATTGGGCCGGAAGCGTGGATGACAGGAAAAGCACAAGTGGTGGTGCGTTCTTTATGAGTTCCAGACTGGTATCTTGGTTCGGCAAGAAACAGAGTTCAATTGCCTTGTCTACAGCTGAAGCGGAATATGTTGCTGCTGCATCTTGTTGCACCCAACTCCTTTGGATGATGTAGACTTTGCAGGATTTTCAAATCACTTGTACACCACCAATCCCCATCTTATGTGATAACACAAGTGCAATCAACATCTCAAAGAATCCTGTTATGCATTCAAAAACCAAGCACATACCAATCAAGTATCATTTTCTCCGGGAACAAGTGCTTGAACAGAAGGTCAAGTTGGAGTATGTTCCTTTTAAGGAACAAGTTGTTGATATTCTCACCAAACCATTGCCCAGGGACACTTTTGAATACCTCAGGCAAAAGCTGGGGGTTGTTGATGCATCATCTTATTGCTGAACCTCTTCTGATTGATGGTACAGGTTCAGGGGGAGCATATAATGCATTGTTGGCATTATGGAGGATGTGCAGAAGGAGATCTTGGAAGTAGCTGCAATATGTCTCTATCTATTTCATGGTGGATTATGGTTCTTTGTTGCAGATCTGGTTCATATTCAGGGGGAGCATGTTCTTAGGGGGAGCATAACCCTTTTCCCTTGATGTCAAAGGGGGAGAATGAAGCTGAAGTTTTGAGGTTGCCATCAAGTCCAAAGGGGGAGATTGTTGGCATTATGTTTCTGGTATGGCTATATGTTACAGATGTTGTACTTGATGGCAACACCCATGGCAAGGCTCTCAATATGTTGAAAATTAAGAAGTACGCAGGAGATTAGTTCAGAAAGTGCGTACCTGCAGGTACACCGTGAAGGGACCGCGGCCTGATACGCAGGTCAGCCGTTCAGGAGGTGCGTACCCCCAGTGCACACATTTCAAGGCAGAGAAAAGCACACGTGGGGTTTCTTATGTTTAACCTTTGGTATTTAGCCGACGGTTTTGTGTTATTATGGTGTCGGCCCGTGGTATTAATCCATGATTTAAGGAAGAGCTTTCCTATATAAAGCAAAGGAGATCATTTGGCTTGTGCATGTTTTGGGTTGAATATCTTATGAGGGCTAGATCTGAAATATTATGATCTCTTGGGAGTATGTCTAGATCTAAATAAGGCGAATCTACTGATGGATTGAGATCTCTTCGGCGCATGTTCAGATCTGTAGATCTGACTATCTGGGTTAATTCTGAAGTCTTGAAATCATCTATGCCCGAAGGTACGTAGGTACAGTGAAAGAAAAGTGCGTACATACGCAGGAACGAAGCGTTTCAGGTGCACCGGTACGCAGGCACAGAAGGGTTGCAGGTGCGGAGGTCCGCAGGCAGTTCAATGGATACAGTGCGTATGTAAGCAGGCGAGCAGTTGAGCAGGGTGCGTACATAAGCAGGCGAGCAGTTGAGCAGGGTGCGTACGTAAGCAGGCGAGCAGTTGAGCAGGGTGCGTACAGTAAGCAGGTAGTACATGGGTGAAGCTGCTTACTTCTCTTAAAATCTTTGTTTATCATTGCTGTGTTCTGGGTTTGGTCCTATTATCGTTGATCTGGTTAATACAGTTGACTGGGTGATTCTCTTATACTTGATGATCATTTGATGCTTATGGATCCAGTTTGAAAATTTATGAAAAGTGGTCCTTGTAAGAAAAGAAGTAGGGGGTTGTAGCTCCCTTCCAGGAGAGACTGGAAAACGAGAGAGAGAGTTGTAGCTCTCTGCAGGTTGCAGCCTGCGTACTGGTAAATGACTGCACCAGTACATAACCATTGTAAAAGGAGTTTCTAATTTGAAAGAAGATAGAGACATATTGCAGCAGGTGGTTTTCACCCACATTGGGTTTCCACCTTACATCTTGTGTTCTTTGGTGTGACTATCTGTTTTCTTTGTTCATGTTCATTATTTTATGGTACTGACATGCAAAAATAATTCAAGGAACAAATAAGGAAGATTTATTAAAAGAGTTAGATAATACTGATTCACTCCCCCTCTCAGTATTATTTCCAACAGTTGTTTGCTGCATTGTGATGATGAATGATTTGAATCACCACAATGGTGACAAGGATGGAGATCAAAACACTGATCTTCCAGATGACCGGTTCTTTAACAATGAAGCATTTTGGTTTGACTGCAACATCAGTTTGCACACATGTATGCTTGTCTGCAACTTTCTCATGGCTTGTTGATGTTATTTGATCAAGAAACCCAACATTGATAACTTGATCGACTTAGAATAATCAAGGATATGCAATTTGGTGTCATATTTGACGTATCTTAAGCCTCATTGATTTCTATTACTTTGAAGTTCTTCCCATGGCTTGATGATTGGTTTGGAAGAAAGTTGTACTGGATCAGGGACCACTTCGACACTTGAAGTTGGTTGGATCAGTGAATTGGAATCAACAACTGTATTTGTACTGTTCAAAGAATTGGAAGCATCACTCTTCTCTAGCAACTCAGTTCTTTGAAGTTGCGACTCCAATTGAAGGAAATCAATCATTTCATGTGCATATTGAAGATGCACTTGAATATCAGCAAGAGTTGTTTTGTTGATGTTCACCATGTCTCCAGTTGATGATAAAATCAAATTGTTAAGAATTTGGGACAATTGAATGTGTGTCGCCATGTTAGCTTGCTCACTTTGAATTCAGACTCGCTTGTACTATTTATTATTGTTTATGCTTTAAACACTTGCTAGAGTTTTATAACTTGGTTGCTTTAACTCTTGATTTTATCCTCGGTTGAAGACGATCGCTTTGCTTGAATGCTTCACTGACACTTTGTGAATGCTTCAATCAACTTCACTCTAGCTTGTTTGTTGTAGATGTCGTGCTTTGAACTTTTGCACTTGATTTTTACACGCTCGCTTGCTTGGTTGTTTGAATGACACACTCACTTGCTTTGTTGTTTGAATGACACACTTGCTTGCTCGGTTGTTTGAATGACACACTCACTTGCTTTGGTTGGTTGAATGACACACTCGCTTGCTTTGATTGTTTGAATGATGATTGCTTTCTAGATGGCTTGCTTGAACTTGCTTGATTGATTATTGACATTTGTGCTTTCTTGAATGTGCGGATTTTAAGAAAGGAAGGGTGTCGAACACTATCGAAAATGCACCCAAGAGACAAATTACAAGTTCAATCTTGATGAATCGGTTGAAGACTTACTTGACTTAATGTATTCACCTTAACAATTCAAATTAGGCTGTCGATTACAACCGAGAATGCACCCATACAATTTAGTTAAAAAATGTTTATTTGCAAGTGATACAAAAAGTGTTGATGATGTCGATGTCGTCTTGGCTTGAAATGTTTGATTTTGTAGCATCCTTAACTTGATTTCTTTGATTACACAATGTGAAATGTGCTTTCTTGGAAGATCATCTTATCAAGTTGATGATTTGACACTTTGTGCTTGTGTAATTAAGCTTGCTTACAGGAGCTTAATTAAGTGTTCTTATACTTAAGCTTGCTTATGTGAATGTATTTTTTTAAGAATAATACAAAGAGAGCATTTTGATAATCTGAACACAAGTCATGCACACGCATTCATTACACACAATGTACGTAAGATCCCCTTATTCGATTTCAGGTGGATCTAGGACACAAGCACCACAAAAATTATGATTTTATTAATTACTGAAGTACATCATTCTTCAATGTCACAACTTTGTCGTGTAAACTTCTTAATGAGAATGTCACACTTGCAAACTTTGGAAGCAAATTGTCTTCAAAAACTGCTTACACTGACTCAATCACTCTCAAAATAAAAGATTACTTTGGATTACAATAAGGAATTTCACTCAAACAAATTCACTTATCACTCCAAATTTACAAAATATGCACCTTATGACTCCATAAAATCACTTATTACTCCATTACATAAAGAATTAGAAATACTCCTTATCCCTCCAAAAACTTTACTTTATCATCCCTTTTAAACTTATATGAATTTATGATATCACTTTATCATCCCATTTTTTTAATCACTCCCAAAACTCAAGTTTTTACATGAACCTATATAAAGCCATGCTCTTATATATTTGTTTTATGTGCTAAATTTAACATTCCACTCAAAAGTGAGTATAATAAAAGAGGTTCATTACGCAAAGTACCATAATGATATGAAACTTCTTCCACACTGCTATTGTTGAATAATAGCAGGTCTTTTAAAGCTGGTCACCATGACATGGTCTGTCCAAAACACATTTCCTTTGCTAGCTCCAAACTACAGATCTCCATGGTGGTATCAAGATCCTCATAGTGCTATACAAATCCATCTGTTGGCTCAAAAATTCACAGTGATCCACATGCTGCCGTGAGTCTTGGAAGAGTCTTTGGCATTATTGTTGCTTCCAAACGCTGGTTCTTCACACAGTTTTCTCCTTTGTAATGGCTTCACATAGGCTTTACAATGGTGATTATACACTGGAGTGGGCTTATGTTGGTTCTCAAGGCTTTAAGGTGGCTCAACAAGAACCCACGCAGAAGTTTACGGAGAATGGGCTTTCAAGGTCTTCTTGGAGTAGAATTGGAATGTGGGAGTATAACAGTAAGAATAAGAGTCAGTTTTTCAGCTCTCTATTCAATCCTCTATACATAGAGAATTCCAATGTGTTGGTGCCACCCATAAAACGAGATTGCATCTATTCTCCAATTTCAGGTCGCCCAAGTTTTCAAAAATTTCCAGAAAAGAGTTTTTGGAGTGCGGAAGAACTAATTTCAACTGTTGTTGCAACTGCGTTGGACATAGATTTGAGCAATGCATCCCTTGTCTTTATTTTAGTTACTTTGAAACAATGTGCAAATATTCTGCTCCAGTGTTTCTCCTTCTATTTGCTTTTGCCTTCAAGTTGCAGCTCTGCGCCAATTTCATCTATTCCATGTGCCTCAAACAATCCATATCTAGAAGCGAATTCGAACAACAAATAAAGCACCATTGCAAAGTGAGAACTACACCATCAGTGAGAAGGTCCCACCAAAAAGAATAATAAAATGGACGATCAATTCGTAAAAAATTGGCATCTTTTTGCAGGGTTCTGTATAATTCCCTGGCTTTTTCACCGGCGTTCTTGTTTCACATACGTAACAACGCTGCTCGAAGATAACATGAAGCAACAAAAAAAAAGGCTCTTACAGGGAAAATGGGGTTTCAGTATGAACATACTTGGCTAATGCTTCACTTTGTCATGCACAAGTGGAGAGGACCTTGGTAATGGTGAAGGAAGATGGGTTGATTGGCAACTACACCGAAGAGTTTAAGAGGGTGAGAGCAGCCACCGGATTTGCTATAGTCGCAGAGAAAGTCATCTAGATTTGATAATTGTCTTCGTGCATATGCTAAGATTGATAAAACAAAAGCAACAGAAGAAAGTTTTCGGTCAACCGTAGAGATCTGTACTCGTCACATGTAGAAAAAATCTTCTTCAGGACTTCTCACAATGGCTCTGCTGAACACGCTTTACATAGGCTTCGTAGATCTTTGTTTGCTTTGATACCACATGTAGAAAACTAATAAACAAATAATACACACTCACACTCATAAAATAAATATCAGACATATAGAAAAACCAGACATGGCGGAAAAGGCATGAGAGACTTTCCTATAGTCTCTCATTCTCATGAATTTCATTATTAAAATAATGTTTATGATACATATAAATACATGAGGAAGTTGTCTCAAGATAGTGCATCTATCTTGAACAAACTTGGTTGAGAAAATATCTCAACAACACACTAATCTAGGAGCCTAACTAGTTGGAGAGAATCTCTCAACCAACTAAGCCTAAATTAACTCCTAACCATGAGGAACAAACTCAATCTAGAAAGGTAGGATTAAATCCTAACTTTCATGATTTTAATTAATTTAATTATTTGGACTTAGAATTGTTTTTAATGTGAGAGTGAGGCTAACAAGGGGGGGGGGAGAATATTTTCTAGGTCTCTTCTATGTTAATCCATCAAGCTCTAAACTTCCCTGGGTCTGATAACTACACAATATTCATTGATGATTCTCTTTTGTCTATCTATCAAACCCTTTCTAAAGAATATAAAAAGAAACAATTTGGGATCATTTTACCTCCCGATTATTCTCTCCCTCTAGATACCACTGAGTTTCCTATAACATTATTTTCCAAAGTTGTTAAACGAGTCCTTTCAGTTATTATGAACATATTGGGGAAACATGATAATAGAACCATCAATTTCTAGGTCGTTGTGTTTTTCCATTTGATAATGCAACCAAACATTGTATTAGACATTCCATCTTACTGGGAGCATTCCATTAACCTCCAATTTAGAACTTTAGCATCATTGGTTGTTTTAGATATCCATCTTTGCTTGTTTACTTATTCCTATACAATCATGTTGATTAATTTGATGTCTTGGAGTTAAATATTATTGATCCAAATAAACAAAAGTAGTTTGTCATTAATTGGACTGATATTGTTAGAAGGAAGGAAAATAATGAAATCTTTTTCTATTATATAACGTATTTTATGTAAGTTCTATACATGATTATAAATCATCTACCTACTTCAAGAATCCTTCCATAAGAAAAATCATTATTGTAGTCGAGAAAAGACCTCAAAGTTAGTGATTGGTATGTTTTAGGATTATTTAGATATAAGGTTATATGGTGCAGAAATTCCACCTTACAAGCTGCTTGTATTTGCACCTATGAGAATTTTTTCTTTAGAATTTATCAGACAGAGCTTAATATGGATAAGATCCATTTTGTTCCATCTCAGGAGGGTTCATTGTTTAAACTACTGTTATACAAAAAATGACCTCCTCATCATCTCAAAGGAGAAGGAAACTTTGAATAGAAGAAAACACTGAGTTGTAGGCCCATTTGCCAGGGTAACACACCCCAGAAATAGACAAAGGGAGTTATAACATTGCCCATGACTCAGCAAAAGGCATTAGTCCCTAGGTTAACACTATGTTTTGCCTAAAGAGAATCATTACTGGATATTTGTGGGATTTCGGAGGTCAAAGCATGAGTTGACTAATTGACACTCTGCTTTTCACTCAAATGTCAGCTTGAAAAGCAAGAAACATCTGCCTCAGTCCTAACTAGGGACATTGTTAATCCTAGCAAAGATTCAAGGGAAGAGAAAGAGAAATAAAGCAAGGAAGAATCCAAGATTTTGCCTCATTGTAACTCATGACATTTTTTCCAATGAGAGAGCCTCTCCTCATCTATAAATTAGAGGCTTGGCCATTGTAACAAAGGTCAATCTAAATATTGAGACAAGTATTGTTATGTTGTTGAAGAGTTGAGAGAGAGAGAGGGAAAGGAGCTAAGGAGCTAAGGGAAGACTTGATTCAGAAACCATGGTTGTAATCATTCTTCTCTCATATAATAATATAGATCTGATCATGTTCTATCTACTTGATGATGTTGAGACTTCTTTTTTGTATATGTTGATGCGAATTTGAGATTGATGGTTCTCTTAGATGCATGATAGTTTTATATATTCCTATATTTTAATGTTTTTAATTGTCAAGATGTATATGTTGTGAAGGTTACTTCTTGTCTTGTTTATGTGCAAGTTCCGTTCTAGGAACAGGTGAAATGGACCTCCCTTTGCCACACAGATATATTCAACGAAATGACACTAGAGATTGAGAGGTAACTCTTCTCTTTTAATTTTTCGATTATATATTAACATGAATATGTGCGTGTATCTCTGAAAAATTGCAGGTCACCTAATTCCATCTACCTTGGGTCCTGGGAGCCCCGAGAGGGTTTTTCTATCCACAACCACCTGTGCATTAATCCCTACAGAAGAATTTGTGACTTCGCTGGGGAGTGCACTTAGTTCCCATCTTTTCTATCCTTATTCCTAGATCTATCTTTCTCTCTAGGAATTCCTTCTCTTATGGATTCATGTTCTGATCACCCTGTGTGCTTCCCGAGCTCTTTTGCTACTCACAACTTCTAATCAAACTGTTGTGGGGAAAAATGCCTATGCAGGACGATCCTATCCACCTAAGGTGTGACAGTGCCTTAGCAACAAACAGATACAGCTACTTCGGTTTCTTCCTTTATGAAATGTGAAAGAGGGGAGATCGATAGACTTACCGTTGTCTTCTGTTTGTCCCTCGATCTAGATCCTCTTCTCTTTGGGTGTTCACAACTACTTGCCTCCTCGCTTGCTCAAGAGAACATCTACTTGATTCCCACGAGATCAGAAGAGAACAGCTACCTGTGACAAGAGAACAACTACTTGCGACAAGAGAAGAACACAACACAAAGGAAAATATTCATATTCTTAAATGATTCAGGATTAGAAGTAAATCAAATACACTAACGCAATCATACAAATACACCAGCATATAGGAGCAAACCAAGATAGCTTTATTGATTGATAACAAGGTTCAGGAAGAGATACAACCCATAGGGCTCCAATCCAGCATCTCCTTCCCAGCAGAATGGAATTCCTTCTTCAGCTCCCTTCAAAGCATAAGCACCCAATGATTCAATCTCAAACCAACAACAATTCTTTGCAATAACAAAATTCCAGCCTCTAGATCCCATGGAGGAGAGATCTATATATAGTTATTTTGGAGAGAGGATGAGTCAGCTTGAGATCTGACTAGTGTCCTCTCCCTCTCTCAGTTCTTGAGTCCACTTGGAGGTTCTTGCTTCCACTTGGAGATTTGGAACCTCTTACTCATCACCAGTCGAATTCCCTGATGCAAGTGTCATTTTGGAAGCTTCCTGGGCATTGACACATTGAGGAATGAGCCTGCCACTTGTCCAAACTCGCTCAGCGTAGGTAGCCTTTGTTGTAGTTGACATTCAACGCAGGTAGACAGTGGAGAAGTTGACATTCAGCACAGATGCTCAGTGGAGCAGTTGACATGATCCAGAATTGGCTTGTTTTTGAGCAGTTTCAGGTGGAGAACTTCTGTGAATTGCTGTGGTTTGCTAGCCTTGTTCCTCTAGGGGTAGGAACAACATGTTTAGGGACTTTGGATCCCTTGATTATGGACATTTCATGCTCAATGATGTAAGGCACAAAAATGTCTATAACAGTTGCCCCCTAAAGTATGAGGCCGTTTATCAGGTGAAATGCTTTATCCAGGAGGGTCCGAAGTTCATCCATTTGCTGGGAGGAAACCTGTAATAAGATACAATACAATACATTATGATTCATACTGCTTTCATGATCTAGCTGAGGCGGGCATTCCCATGCTCAGCTTTATAAATTCATTTTTTGTACATAGCATAGACAATCGTCTGATGGTAGACTGATAATTTTGGTAAAATTATCATCCTTTGAGTAGGATGATCATCTGCTGCAATGATGTACATGTCAAATGTTTTTATTTTTCCTGAATATATATCGCAGCCCGGATGGATGAAACTAGATGCGGGGTCTTCAAACTCGTTCGATCTTCACTCTAAGTACAAGTCGATCCATGTGAGAATTGCGCTGAAGTCGAACATGGAAAGACATCGCTTGATTACCGGTCAATGATGTAAACTGTTAACAAGCGCGAGAGGAATCACCGATAATGATAATGACCCTCAAGGTACTGCAGTACAATTCACGTGGTGTGAATAAAGGACTTGGCGTCAAACACCACGCAAAATCTTCTGGTTGAAGGTCATTGATGTATACCTGTCGCCGGAAGTGAGAAACTTGCCATTGAGGCATGCAAGCTTCAAAGTACTGAAGGGGTTGTTCCTAGATCAACTTCTTGGATAATGAGCTGATGTCGACAAGAAGCGATCCGTCAAAGGAGGGCCTTAATGAATCCCACATCAGTGACACAGAATGGAGCTAATGATTTTAATGGAGGTGAAAACGATCTGTGACATATGATTATGGGTGGCGGTCATGAATGGATGAAGGATAATGTATGGCAGTGGATGAGACCCGGTTGACTCTTTCTGAACGACTTCTCTTGAACATATGGCGACACTGATGCGATGGATCGGTAGCATTACCCCAAGTGTGGATGGTATGGCGAGACCATGGTTATGTGACCGGTGAATGAAACAACCCAACCCGATTGTGGTACGGAGGAAAAAGTGTCATGTTCAAGAGCGACTTGCTACCATTAAAGTTTTCTTGATTTTCTCCCAATTTTTCCCCAGTCATTGCTGACCAGTACCTCTTTATTTTTGTCAAGCTTGAGGAGGATAACATATGCTTGTTCTATAACCTGCCCTTCGGGAAAGCCCATGGCTATGTTTTAACGAGCCTAGCGATAGTGAAACTCGTTCTCGTCTAAAGACAAGTTTGTCGCTATTTGGTGATTTTAACGAGTCTAACGACAAGGAAAACTCGGTCCTTTTCATTTTTAGAGAGTCTGAAAAGGTACATAAAGTTAACTCCAAAAGTCCTTTTTTGTCATCTAATCCCTTGAGTCCGAAAAAGTATAAAACAATATAGAAGGGATGAGTTTTCGATAGTTTTAACGAGCCGAAAAAAACAAGCGCTCGATCTTTTTGTGCAATAATCCCTCAGGTCCAAAAAGATTAAAATCTAGAGGAGGGATAGCACTTCCGGTCGCTTTAACGAGCTGGAAGGCCAAAACTCGGCAATCTTTTCATGTTTTACGAGTCAGTTGAAAAGAGCTTAAAGAAGACTCGTCTTTTGAGGAACGAGTGATGAACAGGGGTAGCAGCTGATTCCAGGTACAGGTTGGAATTTTCCAATCACTGCAGTGTCACAAGGATGGCTAGGTGAAATCACTCTTCGCAGCTGTTCCTCAAAATGGGTAAACAATCAGATGGAGGTAAACGATCGGCCAAATGAAAAGTGGAGGTGACGGTGCAAACACGACCAAGGCTTTTATGGCAGATGAGGTTACATACACAATGGTTATTTACCAGAATAGGTTCATTTTTTAACGAGCTTGAATGCGCCAAAACACTGCTCGAGCTTATGTTTATTTTTTAACGAGCATGAATTCCACGTTAAAACTGCTCGGATCTTGCGTTTATTTTTTAACGAGCATGAACTTTATGCTAAAACTGCTCGTTTATACCAGTCATATGATAAGAGTGTCTCATTGGAGATGCTATTTTTTATGGAGCTTCATCTCACGTAAGCTTTGCCCCGGATCCTCCCGTTATGCAAGTTTGGAAACGACTAATCCTACGAGTTTAAAGGGTTAGAGGTCCTAAAAATTTAAAAAATAAATAGCCGCCCCTTGCTTACACTCCAAAAGGTTTGCATGCCCCCAGGCATAAGACAGAGTTTCAAGGTTACCTCTACTTCTTTTCCGTCAAAACATTTGTTTTAACGAGAGAGGCTTACCTCTTTCAGGTTACCCAAAGATTTTTCGTTCGCGGCTACGAATAAAACACTTCTTCGACGATGTCTACCATCGGTGAGCGACGGCGACCGCTGACTCACATAACTTTGACAAAAGAATCTTATTTTAGAACAACCCCTCTTCCTCTACGAACGGGGTACGGACTAGTGATATTCTCCCGCGGAAACCTACCCTATACCCAAAGTTTCCTTGCCGAAGCAGGCAAGGACGCATGCCCCCTGGGTTCTAGTCATATCCTCTCGGATTACTCACGTTCATCAGGAGTACGGACCGTGGGTTGAGACACTTCTTGCGTGAATAGACCATTTAGGGATGGCACATGACTATTTGCGATGCGTGATCCGGGGAATGAATGTTGGTCCACGAGCTTGACCATTCTTCCTTCATGCGGAAAACACATTACTCTAAAGAGTGATGAGACGATGGCTCCCATGCAATATATATAGTCTCGTCCAAGGAGTAGGTTATAATCCAAGGGTCCTTGAACGACCATGACGTTCATTTGAACGGTCTTACCTTTCAATGTTATGGGCACATTGGGGAGGATCCCTAAAGGTCGACTGGTTCCCTTATCAAAGCGTGATATATTTCTCATTTCAGGCGAAAGCGCAGGCGAACCAAGCGCTTTCCAAGCAATAGAGGAAAGGATACTCACAGATGCCCCTTCATCAATAACTGTACCAGCCATTACCATTCTGTATATTTGGACAATAATTCTGAATGGTATGCTAGCTGGCAAGCGGGGTCTGCCTAGTTGGTTCCAGTCAAAGGACACAACTAGGTTGCTTGGGGGTGGGACCGAATAGACGGCCGGATAGCGCTCTGATGAACTTCCTTCCTGCGATAAAGGAATGGTGGCATTGCCCCCTTGATCATCAGAGTCAGTGCTGATGAAGAGAATTTGGATGGTGTCGTCTTTATTCTCCTCTGTGAGGGTGTCATTCGAAGATAGAGCCTCTGAAGGCAAAACCAGGTCAACTACCGTTTCAACCTTTAGACTTTCGTCTGGTATGGATTCAGACGGTTCATCTTCAATGACAGGTGCTTCGGCTGACCACCTGGGTGGGTCAACCAGATTCTCAACTAGCGAGGGACTTGGCAGGAGTCTTTGATATCCAGGAGGAAGATGCGCTCGTAATATCAGGCGATCTTCTAGAACTCTTTTTGCCTCGTCTAAGAAGGGACAACGGTGGATGGCGTGATCGCCTTCACACAGTCTGTAGGGAAATTTAGCTTTCCCGCTCTGTCCCGGGGCTTCACTCCCACTAGTTGACGGTGAGCAGTCGACATGGCTATCAGAGGTCGATGCTACCGAATTGTGCAAACGGGGGGACCAGTCTCTTAGTATCCGGGGGATACATGGACAATCTCTATGGAAGTGGTCTCCCTTGCATATGACGCATGGCGATTTAGGCCTTACGAGTGCTGTGTGTGGATTTTTGTTAGATGACACTTGTTTGCCCCCAGTCGCCTTAGGCTCCTTCTTCTTCTTTTCTTTCTTCTTCTTCTCCTTCTTCTCCTTAGGAACCCGGTTTTTTGATTTACTAGTTCCATCAAGTGAAGAGGAAGGAGGAGAGGAAGATGAAGTGGAAGGCTGGTGGGCAACTCTTGTCTGATCTAACTATTGACTCGACTGTTCAGGAATGGTGGTATTCTGAACGACATTGGTTGAAAAGAGCCAGACTGGTAGGCCAATTGTCAGTCCTGGAAGCGACAATGTGGCCATGTGGGGCGCACCAACATCTCCCTAAGAGGAGAAGGGACTAGGATTTCCACCAAGGGAAATTCCTTGGTTGGTGTGCTCCATCTTTTCAACCTAAAGATCAATGTGGGAATAAAGGGTGATTGTTCTGTTTAAAATAAATTGTTAATGACGCTTTAGACACAACTTGCTTTTTCACTTTTAAAGAGTTGAGAAAAAGCTAAAGATGACTCTAGTCTCCTTCGATGTTTTAACGAGCCCGAAGTGACAAATGCTCGGATGGACTTTTTATGTTATATAGTCTGAAAAAGGCCAAAAGAAACTGCTCTGGAGATCTAGGCAGAGGGTGTGCCAAACTTTTCGCAAAACCGCAGAATAATTTTTACGGTACGGGCGGTCGATCTTCGTGAATGCTGTGTTCACTGCATTGCGATCAGTAGGGCGGCCGACACGGCTTACTAAGGATAAAGGATATATGCCTATAGGGGTCTCCCAATATATACGTGACGGTACGTGGGAGCACAATCCGTACTAGCGCTATCGTCCCTCAGGAGGAATCACCCACCTTCCACGAGATCGACAGTCACTAGGCTTAACGACGTCGGAACACGTCTCTAGCCTAGACCTCTATGTTGTGCGTTATGTTGCAAAGCGTTGTTAGGTTCATTCAGTTTATTTTAAGTTGATCTTTTTTAGAAGTTTGTCTTTCAGGATCACCACGAGATGTATGGTACAATTCCTAAATGCAGTCTAAGATGATAAGCAAGCTTTATAATCTTTTCAACTTTGAAAATCCTAGCTACTAAGGGAAAATAAATATTCTATCTTTTCTCAAAGAGTAATCAGCACACTCTAATGCACTCTTTCCTAAATCAATCATGCAAACTTATCAAAATGCAAATGCACAATGCAGGTGTTTGTTTTCCGCTTTCTTAGTATAAATGCCTACAAAGAAAGCTTTTTGTACAACTTTGAATCTGCTTTTAAATGACAGATACAAACAAGTTTACTTTTTCTAAAATCAACAAGGGTAGAAGAGATTACAATCACTTTGCGATTTTCGAAATGAATACTTGTTTCGACACTTAAAAGAGACAAATCCAAACCAATAAGCAAAAGCAAATGTATAATCAACTGCAAACAGCCAATGAACTCTCTCCTAAGATCACAATCAATCAGATCTGAATCAAGGGCTACAGGATGATTACTTTACTCATGCAAAGGAAAACTGTAAATGACGCCACAAACACATAAAAACACTTACAGTCTTTTTGTACAAAAGGAGGCGGAATTCAAGCAAAGAAAAGGGGTTATCAGACTGGTACCTATGCTGGTTAAAGGCTGCAAAAACAGAGATCAAAACAGGGCAACAGACAGCAGAGAACCCCAGCTGCACAAGGCTAAACTGGTTCAGCGCAAGTCTAACACTGTGGAGTTGACATTCAGCGCAGGTAGCCTTCACGGGACCTGCGTTGAAATGCAAACTGCCTTCACAGTGTCTGCGCTGAAGGAGAAACTCTCGTTTCTCTTGGGTTCCGGGTCATAAAATGCTCAAAAATCAACTGTTTCAGGCCAAATCAGAAACACAAGCAAGGTATAAACAAAGGGATGCTTTGATAGGGTACTAAAGACTATCACAAAGGATCATCAAGGTATTTGTGAGTCCATTGTTCAGATCATAGACAAAAACCCAGTGACGGATCAAGGCAGCAACAATCTACTTTGCAGAAGCAGTTCGATTGTTGCTGTTGAGTCTATGAAACAAACAATGATGTAAACACAAATAAAATGACTAAAACAAATCTCCCCAGCAGAGTCGCCAATTTGTTGTGGGGAAAAATGCCTATGCAGGACGATCCTATCCACCTAAGGTGTGACAGTGCCTTAGCAACAAACAAATACAACTACTTCGGTTTCTTCCTTTATGAAATGTGAAAGAGGGGAGATCGATAGACTTACCGTTGTCTTTCGTTTGTCCCTCGATCTAGATCCTCTTCTCTTTGGGTGTTCACAGCTACTTGCCTCCTCGCTTGCTCAAGAGAACAGCTACTTGATTCCCACGAGATCACAAGAGAACAGCTACCTGTGACAAGAGAACAGCTACTTGCGACAAGAGAAGAACACAACACAAAGGCAAATATTCATATTCATAAATGATTCAGGATTAGAAGTAAATCAAATACACTAATGCAATCATACAAATACACCAGCATATAGGAGAAAACCAATATAGCTTTATTGATTGATAACAAGGTTCAGGAAGAGATACAACCCATAGGGCTCCAATCCAGCATCTCCTTCCCAGCAGAATGGAATTCCTTCTTCAGCTCCCTTCAAAGCATTAAGCACCCAATGATTCAATCTCAAACCAACAGCAATTCTTTGCAATAACAAAATTCCAGCCTCTAGATCCCATGGATGAGAGATCTATATATAGTTATTTTGGAGAGAGGATGAGTCAGCTTGAGATCTGACTAGTGTCCTCTCCCTCTCTCAGTTCTTGAGTCCACTTGGAGGTTCTTGCTTCCACTTGGAGATTTGGAACCTCTTACTCATCACCAGTCGAATTCCCTGATGAAAGTGTCATTTTGGAAGCTTCCTGGGCTTTGTCACATTGAGGAATGAGCCTGCCACTTGTCCAAACTCGCTCAGCGCAGGTAGCCTTTGTTGGAGTTGACATTCAACATAGGTAGACAGTGGAGCAGTTGACATGATCCAGAGTTGGCTTGTTTTTGAGCAGTTTCAGGTGGAGAACTTTTGTGAATTGCTGTGGGTTGCTAGCCTTGTTCCTCTAGGGGTAGGAACAACATGTTTATGGACTTTGGATCCCTTGATTATGGACATTTCATGCTCAATGTTGTAAGGCACAAAAATGTCTATAACATAAACCCTCACTGGATCCTTTTTGCACCTTGTTTCTCTGTTACACACTTCCTTCTGCAATCTAGAGCACTATAACGCTCCCCAGTGTCTAGCAGAGAGTGATAGTCCTGCTGTTAATGCTCTGATTGTCCTTCTGGGAAGTGTTACTAAACCATTATCTTGAAATCCACCCTGTTATATGGATTCTTGGGTTGATAGGTTTCCTATGGTCTGGCCTTGGGATCTGCAACTGTGAAGTTTTCTTGGTTGGCTGCTTGCATGGTCATTTTTATTTTTAGAGAATAACTTAATTGCATTTAATTTTCAGAAAAGGAAAATGAAAAAATTACTTTAGCTTTCTGTTTTAGCTGGTTTGTTTCTGATTATATTGGGTTAGTTGTTAGAGAATTGTATGTCTGCATTTTGTGCATGTGTTTTTACTACATTTGGATGTGTATTGCTGAAATGATGTATAATCTCTCCTTGTAAGAAGCTCTCTTTCATCAAATGAAAAACTTAAAGAATTTTTCTTGCATGGTTTGAGTTAGAGTCTCATTGAACTCCATACATCAACATCCCTCTAGGGACACTAATACAAGTTCACATAAAATCAATGATTAATAAAAGTAACAAAAAACTCTCTTTTTGAGCTTACACATAGATTAGTTTAAGCTAGGGTCTTGGGCTAGGCAGTGGTGAGTAAACTGCCCAAGATCACAAAACTGAGACTAGTGTCATTAATGAGAGTAAAATCCTGCTGCACTCATATCATCTGGAATCAATCCCCTCACAAAGGAGTTAAATTCAAGACAACATTAAAGTGTGAGAGAACTTAGCCCACCTTTGATATCATTTCCAATAGGTATTCTGTGTACTATGGATCCCCTTGGGGATATCAGAGCTGAGTTGGGGACTCAGGTATCCTATCCACACATCGTACTGCTTACGACCAAGACCCCCCTAGTGGTGTCTGTGATTTGAGGTAACCTTAGTTGCCATACTTTTTAGGGATGAAAAGAAGGTGACTAGGGAGGGCTGCTATGGTACCTAAATAGATGAACCTACTTTATATTTGGTTTTTTGGAAGGGTGCTTGTCTTCACGACAATTCTTGGCCCCTTCTTACCGAGGTTCAGGCGAAGCTCAGGAGTAATTGTAACTGTAATTTTGGCCGACTCTCTCGTTTAGCCACTGTGATACTGGGTTTCATCTCTAGCTAGTGGTAGTTATCAGACATAATTATGTTCCTTGATTTTTTTTTTAGGTGTTGGATTGTTGACACTGAGACTATAACAAATATCACTTTAAATTTTTTGATAAAATATATTTGTCACCATGGCTACATTCGACCCTCGTCGTCTATCTAGATGACAATGAGGTCTTCCTCCACTGACTCTAGAGGACCTGTCAAGCCTTGGTGAGTCAGATTCTCCCTCTTCAGGAAATCAATCTCCAATGTCCAACACTGAATCACATAACACTTCCCAAGACACCATACTGCCTGAGGAATTTTTTCACGAAGGAGTTGTACCTCCTTACAATCCTCCCCTCACCGATCCTCTTGGTCTAGTGTTGGTTCAAGTAGCACTTGTACCTATCATGTCTTCATCAGTACCCACATCCAATATTCCTGTGGCGACTAATGGGTCATGGTCCTTTGTGGAAAATTTCGCTCCACCATCACTTCCCCCGCCTATGGTTAGTACTACACAATTGATTGGTCACCTTGCTATTTAGACTATGCCTAGTCTGAGCAACCTAGTTACACCAGTTATGAGTGGAATCCCGCACATCCCAATCTCCACCCCTTTCGTGTCAACTCCTGGACCATCGGTTATCACTCCTAGTAGTATTGTTAGCACAACTTCCTTCAGTAACCCTTTTGGTTGGAACCCATTTCTAAGTTCTAACCCCTAGGTTCAGATGCTTGGGGAAATCTTCCCAATATGCATATACCGGTTAGGGGCATTACTCTTCCCCTTATGGCTATAGGACAACTTGGTTCTTCATTGATTGACTAACCTTCTCCAAGTGGACACTGTTCTAGTGTTAGTCATGTGCTTATTGTAAACTATATGGCTAGCAGTATCCCTCAACCCGGTCCTGCTACATCCATTTGGGCACCCCCTCCTGAACCACAATTGAGTCAAGGGTACACTTTTTGTCCTGGGGGAAACCAGAATTTTTCCCCCAGCCTAATATCCCATATGCACCGCCATTGTATATGACTTCACCACGACAACCAGGTATGACTTCACCAACACAACCAGGTATGACTTCACCAACACAACCTCTTGGTCCTTCAATTCATCTTGCACCACCTTGGTTAGATTCAGGGGCACCTACACCTTTTCCTTTCCTGGAAACACTTGATATCCTTGATCTATATAAGTTGACAAATGATCCCATCAATCACAACTTGCATTGGCCTCCAATCCCACACAAGATACCTGTCAACATTATGAAATTTGAAGGGAAACAAGGGGATGATCCGGCTACGCATGTCACCACCTACCATTTATGGTGTGTATCGAAATCCATGGTTGATGACAATATTTGGCTTAGAATCTTACCCCACACCCTTACTGGCAATGTTGCCAAGTGGTACATTGAGTTACCATGTGCATCAATCAATACCTTTGGTGCCATGGCAACGAAATTATTAAAGCACTTCCATCTTTCTATCCACTATGAAATTGGAACGAAACTCCTCACTACTCTACGGCAAGACACCTCTACACACATCTTTGATCATATCCATGAATGGAGACGTAGTCAGAGGCTTGTCAAAGCCCCCAATCTAGTTTACTTGTTAGCATATTGGTTCTGCAAGTTAGTTCTTCCCCAAATTTACAAGGAAGTTGCCCTCGGTGGTGTGGTCATCGAGGACCTATCCATTTGTCGTGCCCAACATTTATATTTGATCTACTCTTAGCCTGGAACACTCTAGAATGTAATCCCCCATGCCCCTCGAACTTCCAATGCTCCCGCTACTCAGCCACTTGGTGCACACGTTGATGACCTCATCGGCGCTACTTTTGGGGATGTTGTAAAACAACTCAAAAGGAAAGTTTCCCAGTTATCTGTCGATACCACTCCTACTTACCAATCAACTGCTCTTCCAACCACTGCAATAAACTCTATGCAGCCTACAAAAAAACCCAGTGGTAAGAAAAATACCTCTCCTTCTAAGGAGCATCCTGCTACATAGAACAACCCCAAGCAAAAAGTTGTTGCCAAATCTGATACTAGGAAGGAAAAACTGTCAAGTTCCTTTGCACGATCTGTGTTGAGGACCACATAACTTATAAATTCCCTTGCCTTCAATAATGAATAGACCTTCTTGCACAAAAGGTTACTATATGGACCCCTGCAGTCCTCAACAACCCTTTCCCTACTCAACAACAACAACATCTTATCTCGAACCCATCGCAACCCCTGCAAGGGGGAAATGATGGTTCACATCCTCATTCCTCTAGTGAAGGATAGTCAAATGTTTACACATTTGAAACGGTTGATCTAAAAACACGAGCCAACAATTATGGAACTCTAATCACTAATGCTCTGGAAATTGCCTTGATTTCAAATCCACATTTGCCTAACGATCTTCATATCGAAAGGCCTATAACTGACCTTGTGATCCGTGCCCCCAAAGGGACACTTCATCTCATGGCACACACATATATGCATGTGCTACCCAAAACTACAGTATTGTATAAGATTTGGCACATGCACCATCAACCATGTATTCCCTTGAAGTATTACAAACCCGTCCAACACAACGGAAAGCTTTGCTTTTGGCAATTGGTGGAATTAACCCTCAGGATTCCATGCTAGCAATTTTTGACATGGAAAAAAGTAAGTCTTTCATTTCCCACCATCTTGCATTTCAGGTATAACTTATATCAAAAGGAAGAGTTATCCATCGAACGGTCATTGACGAAGTTGCTTCGACCTGCGTAATGTCCACTTCATGTTGGCTTGCCTTGGGTTCTCCCACTCTTACACTGCCATCGAATTCCCTCAAAGCATTCGATGGCCACACTTTCATCCCGAAAGGATATCTTTCCATATACCCTGTCACTCTAAGTGGGAAAATGGTAATGGTGGATATTTATGTCGTAGATCGTCATCTCAACTATTCTCTGCTTTTGGGCCGCAGTTGGGATTACACCATGACTACCATTGTTTCTTCAGTATTCCAACTTATCCTCTTTGCGTTCGATGGGAAAATAGTCTTAGCAGACCAAATACCCTTCTGTACCCCATATTACTCCCCGTTACCTAGCGACACCATGCCCTTAGTGGGTGGTATACCTGCTCCTATGTTAGTGTTGGTACTAGGATTTTAAAGGGTTCCTCCCTCATGGGTTGTTTTCCTCTCTTGCCACCCGAGGTTCCACAAACGGTTTCTATGGTCTCTACCATTCCTCATGACACTATTGATCCCTAGATCCTCCCCCCCCTTGAGACATTGACCCTTATGGAGAACACATGCCTCTTTCACTAGCTAAATTGGCTTATCAAGCCATTCAATCTACATTTGAGTCATCTGTTGGTTTGGTTATGACCAGTGCTACCACTTCCTCTCCCATCACCTCTCCTTCTAACTATCTCCTCAATGAAGTCCTACTTTCATATGAAACTATTTGAGATATCATGTATTTAGAAGAGCAACCTTGGGATGATTTTCATCACTACGCTTCGATATCTGATTTGGACGTGACACATCTACAAATCCTGCCTTTTGACCCACCTAAGATTGTTCCTTCAGCTTATACAACTATCCAAACTATGGATTTAGAAGGTAACTTGATAAATATTTGAAAGAATATACTAATCAATATCTCGGTCAAAATAGATACCATGGAAAATATTCAGATTGGAGCTGACTAGAGTCCTGAAGAAATTGCGAGCTTCACCTGCTTTTTTAAGGAATTCCGCGATGTTTTGCCTTGGTCTTATGAGGAAATGCCTGACATAGATCTTTCTATTGTCAAGCATGAGATCAATATTTATGAAACTACTACACGCTTCATGTCATTTCAGCTTACCTACGGCCTAGAAGCGGTTCTTCCTATCGAGTGCCAAATTCCCTCCATCAAACTAGCTGTTGAACTCTTGCCCAACACAACGACCAAAGAAGAGAACTTGTTGTCACTAAATCAGCTAGATGAGACTTGTTGAGATGCCACACTAGTTCTCAAAGCACATAAGAGATGAGTCAAATCTCAATATGAAAAACATGTCTAGGCTCGATCTTACCAAGCGGACGACCTCATTTTACTTTACGATCAGAAGCACGACCTCATGGGGGCAAGAACAGTTCAATCATTATGGGTTCGTCCATATGTCGTTATTAAGGTTCTTTTTAAAGTCGCATATGAACTTCAGGGCTGCGATGGAATCCCACTCGCTGAGCCTCGTAACGGGCTCTATCTGAAAAAGTATTTCACCTAATGGTCTATTACGCATCTTCTTTGTAATTTTATGTATATAAGTTTTGCTTCTTTTGGCGTGTCTAGATATTTTTTTCTTTTAAATGGGTATTTTTCTCATACACGTCTCTCATTGAATAGATGTCTTCATCACCCTTACCATATGTTGGATGTGCGAATGGTTCCAGTCGTCACACACGACACATTGCATTAGTTTCTTGGGTTCTTTATACACCTGAGTTAGAAATAATTTGTTCACGGGGGGGGGATGGGGGGTTCTTGGCTATGCCACCAATAATATTGCTGAGTACATGTCTGTTATTGAACTCCTTAATGAAGCTACATCTCGCGACATCTCCAATCTGGTGGCCAGGTTAGACTCTCAGCTTGTTGTTATGCACTTGACTAATCATTATCACATTTGCAATCCAATATTGTTACGTTACTTTTTAAGGGTACGACTTTTAGAATGTCAATTCAAGTTTATTACTTATGAACACATTCCTAGATAATCTAATGCATTAGCTAATTTGTTGGCAAATTATGTATTTGATTGGCATATGTCACATTCTTTATAGTTACATGCATTAGTGTAAAATTTTCATAGTAAAAATTTACAAAAATCACAAAACAAAAACACCATTAAATCGCCAATATATATATATATATTGTTTCCAATCTTTTTACATCAAAATTTCCCAAAACTTGGGTGTTTTAATACAAAAATGGCTTTGCTAAGCCTCACTCTGACACCCACTAGCCATACTCTACTCCTACTGAGCTTGCTACTCATGGTAATAGATCACTGCTATATCTAACCTCCTCAAATGCACTAAAAACCACTCTGACACGTGTGTTTTTGCCCATGGATATGTATCTCTCTCATGGGAAGAGGCGACACACCCATGCTCAAACCTTTGAGGTCCTAGCAACCTCCATAGACTCTGTGTGTAATCTCCCTCTTCGACGTCTACTGCACCCTCTGCTGCTGCTTGAGCCCCAGGTAGATGATCACCTCACCTAACATGGTGAGGCACACCTGTAGGATGAAACAGTGCCACATCTGTGTCAAGAAAACTCTTCATGTCAATTTTTTTTCACCCATAAATAAAAAAATGCATAAAATTAAAAAGATGAAAATACTTTTCCCTTTGATCTATCCTCTTACCTAGTGGCCCCCACTGAGTTTCAGGTGGAAATATTAGTTCCGGATCCCCTATATAGTTCATGCCAACATACATATAATCATTAGTCACCAGGATTTGGCCTCTGAGCCACTCAAATAAGTCATCCTCAAATAAATTTCTAATTGGTCCCCCTCATGTACAAGGCACTAGGGATGCCCATAGATTCTGTCTAGGCTCCCTGGGATTGGCTATACCAAGACTCATGCAAGGATTCATCATGGGAACCCTCTCTAATATGAAGTACATGATCAAAGTTCCATACCAAAACTCTCTTTGGGCCTTAGTCTTACATGTTGTCAACTCTTTTTTCACTTGACGGAGGACTCCCTCACACCAGTTGAACACTTGTGGCTGCAAGCAATCCAATGCCAGTAGCAATTAACCCTTTGTAGCTACATGTTGACTCTTAGACCCTGCCAGGTACATGATCATCCACAGAATATACCTCATTGGTCTTGTTCTTATATGCTCTATTGGAATTATGTTGCTCACTGGTCGACTGCCTTCACTGCAATATGTTTGGATCAATTCCATGGTGGTCCTCAGATCTTCTCTCCCTCCTATCACATTCACTTGTGCACCTCTGCATGATAAACCAGTGAGGAAGTATATGTCGTCTCACTTGATAGAGAGCTCATGCTACCTAATCATAAACAATCCTTGTTTTTCATCCCACCATTGGATAATCCAACTCAAGAGATCCTCCTGAATTTTCATCAGGTCAAGTCTGGCATACTTTAGTAGCCCACATCATCTCAAAGCTTCCAAACATGCCAGATCATTCAACATTCGTAGTTCCTCGTCATCATGGGCTATTTCTCTCCAAAGACTCATCTTAGAATCCTGGTCCCTACATCACACAACTCTTGGATCAATTTCTAGCTGACAGAAAACCTTGGGAAATCAAGAAAAATAGGCTATCCTTGTGCTCAGTCAGCTAACGCGACCCTCTTGTGATCACAAGGCATGCTAATTCCCTTCCCCTTCACGGGAAAGGCATTTAATGCACCCCATGACCTGGGTGATCGCATTAGTCAGCCAAGCCACCTAGGGATTCCTAAAAAGTGCTAAATTGACCAACAATAAACATGAATTAAGTATTTAAATGTAGGATAAGGATCAAGCCACCTACCTAGAACTAACGAAATGTCGAATGGTCGCCTGGATTGCTCACAATCACTCAAGAAATTTATACTCCTTTTTCTCTCCAAAGCACTCTCACAAACTTCAAACAATGAAAATGAGGGTCTATCACCCTTCTTATAGTCACTCTGGAGGTATGACTCACTTTATCTAGTCATTGAAATTGAAGCTATTCATTCCTATCTTGTTTAAACATGCACCATATTGCTATTCTGTCAAATTTTACTTATGCTCTGATGATATTTTAGTGTTTTTATGCAGAGTTGACCAAATTTGACTCTAGATGAGCACATTCTTTTTTGGGACTTTTTCTCACTCTTAAACTAAAAAACCCCCGAGTTACCTTCTTCGGGCTCATAAAACTCCTATGAAGAAGATATGAGAACATTCTTTTTTAGGACTTTCTCTTGCGCTTGAACTGAAAAAAGGCCAAGTTACCTTCTTCGGGCTTGTAAAACTCCTACGAAGAAGACCTGAGAAATTCTTTTTATCTATTTTTATCGCTCCCTAAAACCGAAAAATACATATCGAGTTTTCTTCATTTGACTCGTTAAATTTTTATGAAGATCTATCGATTTTTTCTTTGTCTGACTCGTTAAACTTTCACGAAGAATATCCAGTTTACTGTCTCCTCACGCTTGTAACAAAATGAGGTAGACACCTATTGAGCATATGTTTATTACTTTATCCGGACTCAATGGACTAACTTATGGAAAATGAACTATGAGGTATGTTATTAATGCTTTGTCTCACCCGGTCATCAACCATGACAAAGGTACCCCTTGGAGTTGTCTTTATGATTTTTTCATATGCTCTAAATATGAAAATACCACTGCGTTTACCCATCTAGACTCGTTAAACTTAATTAGATGGGGAAAAATTGGATAGAATGGTGGCTCAATATCTCTATTATAAAGGATCTTTTGGTAGCAGTCAATCCCTTAAACATGGTACCCCCTCAACAATCCTCTTTGTTAGCTTCTTGCTGAACCTTACCATCCTATGAGTTTATCCTTCATACTTTGATGTTCCTACATCCCTGTATCCTAACACTCTTTGGTGTTCATGAGTCTAAGTTTCCTGATAACCTTTATGTTGTGCCTTCTACTTCTTATATCAACCATACCATCATATGCCTGAAATTTCCCTCCATATGTTTGACCCCTTTTCATGTTAACTGATGTAGGACACCTTATTACCTACCTTTGACAGATATATTCCTATCAACTTCAACATCCTATCTAGGAAGCAGATCTAGAAACATATCAGTACCCTGGAACTTGCAGTCCTCAGTGGCAAGTTACCCTACGTTTGATTGGGGGTTTTCACTATTGGCTCCTAGTTGAATGATTCTACGAGTGTTCAACGACAACAAAATTTTCACACTCGCTAGATTGTACTAGACATATTGGAGACCATCATCCTTATCAGTGGCCATCCTCGCGTCTGTTAACAATTTTCATCATTGACTGGTAATCAGACGATTTCTCACATGTTCGACTTCAACTCCTTTATTCACATGTGAAGAAATATATCGTTCAAAGAGACGCATAATATAGATATGCTCCTGTTCTATCTACTTGATGATGTTGAGGCTTCTTTTCTGTATATGTTGATGCAAATTCGAGATTGATGGTTCTATTAGATGCATGCTTGTTTTATATATTCCTATATGTTAATGCTTTTAATCATCAAAATATATATGTTGCAAAGGTTACTTCTTGTCTTGTCTATGTGCAGGTTCTATTCTAGGAGTGAGTGAAGCAGTCCTCCCTTTGCCACATTGGAATCTCCAATGAAACTACAGTAGAGATTGAGAGGTAACTCTTCTCTTTTACTTTATCAATTCTTGATTAACATGAATATGTGCATGTATCTTTAAACAATTGCAGGTCACCTAATTCCATCTACCTTAGGTCTTGGGAGACCCGAGAGGGGTTTTCTGTCCACAACCACCCATGCATTAATCCCTACGACAACTACCTAGAACACTAGGTCCATTTATTGTAAATAATAGGAAAGCTACAGAAGAAATTGAGAAAATGATGCAATAACTAAATCTGGAGCAAGGAGGAAAATGGAATTATGACCCACATTAAGTAACCTCTAAATGAAGAAAAATATATTGTGCTCCATATATCCATGAGGCAAGACCAGAGCTGGAAAAATTAGCAAATGTTGGTATGGAGGTATCACAACAAAGTATAGATGTAGAAATTCCTCTTCCTAAATATAAATTCTTGAAAATATATGCTATATAATTTATGGACATTGACATTGAAATTTTACAATCCAATAACAAATCTAAAACTCAAGGAGGAGAGGTAGAGCCTTCAAAGTTGATTGAAAATCCTTCAAGAGAAGTGGGATTCCAAGTGAAATTGGGGGATACCAAATTTTGACCTTCATCCCCAATTCCTAGTGAAGAATAGACTTCTTCCCTTAATGCTTTGCAGAAGGATTTTCAACAAATTGAAGAAAAAAAATGTAAAGGCGAGAGGTAATGTTGCAATGCAATTAGAGACCCAGTTAGTCTATATTTATCAGGCCAGGCTCCTCTCAGCCATGGATCTTGAGAGGAGCCAATTGAGGTTATCATTTAGTCATCTATTATCCCAATATATTTCATTAGGTGTATAATTTAAGACTTCAAATTTATTTGTAAATACTAAAGATATTCCTCTCCCAGATAAGATAAATCTACACAAGCGAAGTGGTGAATTAATCTACAGTGATATTAGCAAGTCTTCTTTCATAGAAAATAAAGCAGAGGCACTCTTAGATAAGGTAATATATCAACTTAAGCATGAGAGAGAAAATTCGAGATCTCTTCATCACACTTGGAGTGAATCCTGAAGATAGAGCAACCGTTCAAGATCTAAAACAAAGAACATAATCAAAGGTCCAAACTTTGAGAAAAAAGTTAAACATGCCTGCAACAAAACATGTGTAGACACCTGAACTAGCTCAAGTGGAGAAAGAAAAGGAGATTTTGACAGAGAAACTACTGGAAAGGAACCAGGAAATTGAAATCCTCAAGTAGAAAAATGCAAATTTACAGGAGGAAATAGAGAAGCATGTATGCAATGTATTAGTATTAGTTGACTTGGAGTATCCAACAGAAAAGCTAACCAGGGTCATGACTAAATTAAATATCTCAGAGGATGAGTTGAAGAAGCTACAAAAGGACCTATGTGATACTAAATAATAATTGAAACATAAATAAAGGTAGCTAGATGTGTCAAGGGAGAATGCAAGTCAATCTAATGCTAAATACCAGTCAACATGTGAGGAAATAAAGGATTTGAAGGAGAAAATCAAAGGAAACATGTCCCTCGTTAAAGCAATGAAAATTATATATAATGATATAATCCAAAATATTCAATTTGTTTGGGAACTCATGGATGTTATTATAGAATAAAAATCTATGATTAGAGCCTCTGAGGTGATTATAAAAAGTTCATAGATACCAAATAAAATCATTGAATATTTGAATGCCAAATCCTCCCAAGAGCTGAGAATTGTGTATATTTTAGATAAGACAATTGTGGTGTTGGAAATAAGTAAAATGGTTCAAAAAAATATGTACAGAAAATAAGCAGAGAGAATATTGGAGGAGGTTAAAGAATCAGTTGCATATTTCAATTCCAACTTTGATAAAAGGATTAGAGTAGGACTATGAACCCGCTGGGATCAATAGGGAAGCCTACTTTCATGGGAGTAGTATGAAAAACTTTTAGTAGAGGCCAAAAGTAAGGTCAACTCAACACATGAAAAAACTGCAGTGTTGAAGGGCTCAACAATAGTAAATTATCTGCAGAGAGAATTCCAGTTGCTTTGGAAAATCAAAACTATATTTACAAACAAGCCAAACTATGGAAAACCGAAAAATCTAAGAATGTCGTATAACATAATGCTCCCAAGTCTATTTCTTGATCTATCTTTTCATTAAATTGAATGTTTTAGTGGTGGAACTTGGGGCTGCATCAAGCGAGGGAAAAATGTCAAAAGAACAAGAGTCCCAAAATTCCAAATGACTTTATTTTGAGAAACGAAAACAATTTCCTTTTGCAATTTTGTAATAATTTTTAAGTATTTTAAAGGAACTCAAATAGTTGATATTAGCTAAGAATTAGTTGATAGTTGTTCATAAATGTCTCAGATGTAACTTTTCTTTAAAAGAAGACAAAGGGACCAAGAGTGGGGTTCTGAATTTTTCCCTGGAGATCATATGTTTTGTTGTGTAATGTGCTGAAATTATTCTTTGAGAATTAGTAAAAAATGTCAAGTGATTCCTCATGTGTGTTGGCTGACATGTATTTTCTATCTCTGTAAGTCAATCATTGCATGTATTCTTCTATTGAAATATGTGTAATGAAGTTGTTGGTCTCTTTTTATAAACAGATTTACTAAAGTTGTGATAATAACATAAAAGTACCTATAAACTTTTACTTAAAGAAACTTTAAAAAGCGCCCCACTTATTTATCATTTCATCCTCTTTCATTCCACAGTTTCTGCAAAGATTTTGTGTAAAGGATTCTATCTCATTCCTCTACACTAAATCTTTATTCTCAGAATTATTTCATGTTGTACTACAACCTCAGTAAACTATAGTCCCAAACATGCTGGCCATCTTGAGAGGTTCGTTACCTTTTCCAAGATTTGAAATCACATTACACCTTAAGGAAATATATTTGGGCAATGATATTTACTGTTTTTAAAGAAAATAATTTTATTTATTTTAAATAGATGTCCTAGGCACTAACCTCCTCTCAGCCAGAGGTTGTCCCTAGGGTTACAACACAAAGTATAGCGAGTTTGTTGAGTAATTCGAATAACAAGCCATCATATGTAAAATATAGTGCGAGATGATGTCTCTACAATGCAATGCAATTTGACGCCTTGAGATTAGAAATACGAGCCATAAGTCACTTGAGAAACCCACTATCACACTTGTTAGACATTTATTGGGTTCCAATAATATATATCAAATAATGTGAGTCCACCTCTGAGATGGATGCTGGTTGCCATAGGAATATTATGTGCCTGATGTGAACAATATAAAATTTATAATGATCTTAGTGTGAGCCAAAATAAAATACGGGTTGAACGGTTTACTGTAAATTTACGAGCCATAAAAATATAGATCGATCTGTCATTATGTAAAACCACGATGATATACTGAGTGAAAAGAGAGCTACTAATGCCATAGAAAGATAGTGAGCCATTCTTTTGGAATGCGATCCACTGGAATTGTGAGTGAGCTACAGGGTGGGCATTTGTATCTATGCGAGTCATTATACATCCAATCAAACCATATGATAAAATTTGAATCCTCAAATACAAGTTGAACCACAAAGTCAAACCATGGTTGCACGCAAGTGCATGATGTGACGGTCGGGTGGGTTGGTTTGCACGCCCCCCGGCCGGTTTCGATTCCTACGGAGCTGCGCATATGTTGATCCATGGAGACCCCGGTGATGGCGATTGAGGTTTGATGTGACAGCTGTCAGTGCTCTGACTTGCATATGTACCAATATATATGTAATAAAAGAGGGCCCATAATGCTTCTAAAGGGAACTAGCCCCTCCCATTTAAAAAAAAAAAGTCAAACCATGGTTGTCGAGCCACAAAGTTCGGTGATACTAGTTGCTGAGCCATAGATGATACTATCAACCATAACATATTGTGAGCCTTAGATTCGACATAGACTATGCGAGTTTATTCCAGAGATGAAGTGATTCCATGATACAATGAATATTATATTCTTGTGATGGCCCATATCAAGAACGGGCCATTGTTATTATAGAATGCGAACCAATTCATGATTTATTTATAAGAAGCCAACATAAGTGATATTCAAGCCTCTTTGATCAAACCTTAGCTCTGAAACCATGTTCAGAAATGAAGAGGCTTGTAGATTAATTTAGATTTCTTTTTCTTTGATAACGACTTATGAAATTGTTAGTTTCTTATTAATATTTATTATGTTTAGTTCATCAAATAATTACCAAAAATACAAACATTAATATCACAAGAAAAAAATAAACATAATATATAGGCTCTAAGATAGGGAAAATTCCCTTCGAGGGGAAACCCAGAAAAAATCTCTTCTTACAGAATTAGATCAAATTGAGATATCCCAAGACCCATGACCCTTCTAGATGCCAAGTCAAACCCTCCTTCTTCATAGTGAATTCATCAACACAAAGAGACCAACAACATATTCATCATCAAAACAAATCTTCAAGAGGAGATACATCAAGGCAGAACTTCCACACACTCAAGCTCATGAAGAAACTCTTCTTTCATATTTCGACCTTCCTTCCTTCTATGAAATTTCATATCAGATCATGTGAAATTGTGTGTGCCCAAATGAGCTCAACTCTCCTTATTTTTATACTATCCATAGGGGTTTGAATAGACATGTCCATTGGGGTAGGGCTGACTTGACAAGTAGGTTGACTTGTCATCTAGAGGGATTTTTGACCCAAATTACATATTTAAAAATTCTTTTTCCTTTTTCTTTGCATTAGGTCCAAACTAGAAGGAGCATCTAACTTCGAGGCATGGAAAAAGAGAATTGACTTAGTCCTTGTTGAAAAAATGTAACAAGAAAGGCTCAATTTGACTTAAGCCCTAGTCAAATTGAGTAAAATCAAACTTCCACATCAATAGGACAACTTGGAGGCAACTAACTAGTGTGACATGGATCTTGTCACTCAATTAACTCAGTAAATTCAAGTTAGGGGGCTTGAAGTTCAATTATCCATGAGTGATTTATAAATTTTAGTAATCAAGTTCAGTTATTTTTAGTTGTATACAGTTAACTAACCTCTAACTATTAATAGATTTAGTTGAAAGTCATTTGTGTAGTGCGATAATAGTGTAACTCAGAGATCTATCAGTTAACTTATCAATTAGCCCAAAATAGCTAATGCATGCAAGGGATTCTAATTCCTCAGATGAAGTGGAGATGACATGGCAGTGTAAAACGAGTTGTATACTAGTTTGAGTGTACAGGTGTTACATGAGGTTAGGAGATCAATAATTGGGAATTGTGTAATCAATTAGGAGGAAATTGCTATCTTTTAGGGGCTAATTTCTTCATGAATTGTGCAAGGAAATAGGAGGCTTGATGAGAAAATAATTGGCTAAGTGTTTTCCATAGTTTGTCATTGAGTAGAGATAATAGTTATTCTTTTGTAGGTTAAGCTCAGAGCTAGAGCTAGAAATTGTAATCGTTTCTCTATTCAACTAATTAATGCAAAGAGGCTTGAGGGGTTTTTCCCTATTGGGTTCCCCTAGAAATCACTATGTATTTGTGGTTTTGCTTATTGCATGTTTATGTATGTTGTTCTAAATTTTGATTTCCATTCCACAGATTATTAGAGTAGAATTGTGTCTCTTGATTTTAGTTTAATTTCTTGAGTAGGTGCAATTTCTATCAAATTTATACATGGCATCAGAGCCTCATAAATCACACTAGAACAGGTATTTCGAACTTGTATCTCAGGAATTTTGATTTTGCGGCTTCAGTGCAACAATTTTTCTTCAGGATTGGGAGGATGTCTTCTAACGGACTAAGATTGGAGTATGCCCTGGAGGGTAGCCTGGATTTCATAGCCTGGAAGCAGCGCTCGATGATAATGGTGTGTTAGAATATATTAAAACAAATATTGTAAAACCTCCACAGATAGATGGACAACAATTATCCCAATGGAAGAATAATGTTGCAATGGCTAGGAGAATTCTTCTGGAAGGTGTGAGAGAACACGTGGTCTCAAATATCAATGGAAAAGAGACACCATTTTCTATGTGGAAGGCAATGACTGAGCTATTCGAAAATAGTAGTTACCATAGAAAATTGGCGCTCAAAGAAAAACTTTGAAACATTGATATGCAAAAGAATGATACCATTCCACAATATCTCTCCAAAGGAAAGAAGAACCCAAGCAGACTTGAATCCAACCAAAATAATGGCAAGAAGAAATATTTGAGCAAGATAAAATGTTTCCATTGTCATGAATTCAGACACTACGAAAAAAAATGTCTACACAATAAGTCTACCAAGAAACCTTTAGGAGGAGCAAGAGGTGAAGCAATGACTTCAAAATTCAAACTAGACTTCACCCTAATAGCATGCATAGCCAACACAAGTATGGGGAGTGTGTGGCACCTTGTTTTTGGTGCCTCGTTCCATATGACAAGGTGCAAGGAGTTTTTCAGTAGTCTGGATGAGAGGGATCTCTATATGCATATCGAAATGGGGGATGATGGGAGGTACAATGCTACAAGAATGTATTGTCACCTTTGAGAGGGAGAAAGGCTCTCCTCTTGCCTCAAAGATGTTATGTTTTTACCTAGGCTGAAGAAGAACCTGATATTTGTAGCCGTATTGGAGGATCATGGCTATGATGTTATTTTCAGTAAAGGGAAAGCCTTTCTAAGACACATAACTAGCAGGAAAGTGAAGCAGATTGTGGTTCAAGTGAAGAAATTTTACAAACTTGAGGTGGGAGAATGTATTGCATTGAGAAGTGAGGCTAAAAAACTGCAGAGTTGAGATGTTGTAGAAACCCTACCTAGGAAATTGGGTCATATACACCATGGTGCCTTAAAAATTATGCAGCAAATTACCACTGGTCTCCCTAAAGGCTCCCTTGACCAACAAGATGTCTACAAGGGTTTCACATTGGGGAAATATGTCAAGTACACTTTCCATGATTGAGATAGAAAAGGAGATGCAATCTTGGAGCGAGTCCACGTTGATGTTTGTGGACCCTTTTCTACAGCCTCCAAAGAAAAACATAAGTATTATGTTATTTTTATTGATGATTTCTCTAGAAAATGATGGATCTTGTTCATGTATAAGAAGGATGATTTTTTCTCAAAAATTGATGCATTCGAGGCATTAGTTGAGAAGGAGATTGGTAAGAGTGTGAAGGCTCTCAGGAGTGACAATGGAGGTGAAATTATTTCGAATGCATTCAAATATTTCTTTGCGAAAGAAGGTATTTGAAGAGAATTGACAACACCCCATAACCCACAATAGAATGGGGTAGTTGAAAGGAAGAACAGAAGAATAATGGGATAAGTAAGGGCCATGTTGCATGATTAGGGGATGCCATTACATCTATGGGAAAAATCATGCAACATCATAGTCTACTTGTAGAACCAGAGTCCTCATAGGATACTTGGTATGATCACACAAGAGGAAGCTTTCTATGGGAGAAAGCCTAATGTGTCTCATTTCAAAATTTTTGGAGCTCCATTTTATTTTCATGTCTCCAAGGATTCAAGGAAGAAAATTGAGCCTACAACAGAGTTGGCAGTTTTTGTAGGATACACTGAAGCTCCACATAATTACTGGTTGTATTTACCTTCATTGAGGATGACAGTTGTGAGGAGAGATGTCAAGTTTGACGAGAATAAGGATATGAGTTTCTCTTTGGAATGAGATTTGAGTATCCCATTGGATCAAGAGCTTCTATCTCCAAAGGTGGAATCCCAGGATGAGCTTTAGGAGGTTGTGGAGCAACCACATGCAACAAACAAGACAAGAGGTAGAGTGCGAGCACCCACTCAACTAGAATCTTCCAGAGAGGGGAGAAAGAGAAACATAGAAGATAATAGATTGTTGCAGGATGCAAGGGAGAATGTGGGAGCACCCAAATCACAACACAAGAAGAGGAGGTCACCTAATAGGTACACTGGGTACATGGCTCTCATGACAGAGCTCATTGAGACAAAGCCTTCTTCATTTGAGGAAGCAGTTCTCAATTAGTATGGGTTGATGCCATGGTGGAATAATACATATCCATCATGAAGACCAGTGTATGGTAAGTGGTGTCGAGACCAAAATGGAAATCAGTAGTTGGTTCAAGATGGATCTACTGCTGAAGAATCTAGGACGAAGTAGCGTAGTGCGATTCTTCATTACATGATAACAATTTGTGGAGTATTTTCAATTTTCTTATTAGCTTATGCTTATTCTTCTTATTATTAGCGAATATGTGTGTACTTCATCAAACTACTACCAAAACATAAAAAACAAGAACACAAGATGTTGGCTCTCTGCTAGGGCCAAAAACTCTCTACTCTTGAGAGGAAAACCCTTTAGTGAATTTCTCTTATTGAAGCTTCTACTGATCAAGGCCAAACTCTAGACCCCTGACAGAGAGATCCTCCAATAACAAGTCAAGTCTCCACTTCTTTCTGCACCATATACCTCGTCACTTCTTCCGACACTTCTTTCTGCACCATATACCTCATCACTTCTTCTGGCACTTCTTTCGACACTTTGTTTCCTGACACTTTGTCCTCCTACTTCCAGCACTTCGATCTACTTTTAACTTGTTAGTAAACCTTGTTGCACTTTCTCTAGAGAACAAGCCTTGATGAGAACCCTTCCATATGATGATTCCTTCACCTTCTTAACCAAATGAGCTTCTTCTTCAAAGTGTAGGTGCAGACTGGATGTGACTGTCCAACAACCCTAAATTCTCACACGTGTGACTATTTATTTGTTGTTGTAGCCTCTTTCCTTCTTCGCTTGAGTGTCCTTCCTCTTCGCTTGAGGGTCTTTCTCCAACGCTAGAGTAGTAGGCCTTATAGGCCTAGTTTTAGCCCCAACCGAAGGTAGATGAGTGACTGTGGTTTAATTCTGTCCTAGCCACAGGGATAGATCTCAGATTGTCACACGTGTGACTGTAGTAGCCCTTTGAATAGACTTCAAGATTTCGGTTGTGTTCCCTTTCTGCTTGCTGCCTTTGGAGACCTTCTTACTTCGTCTTACTTCCTTCTCCTTCACTGATTTCAGAGCTCTTGTTGTGCATTGTATGAGGAGTGGACAACCTCTATAAATAGAGGTTTGTCCCTCCTTTTTAGGCTGACTTGACTATTTATCAAGCCAACTTGGTTTCTTCTTGTAGGCTGACTTGTAGAGTAGACTTCAGATGTTTCTTTGGTGGAGTTGTATGCTTGGATGAGCTTCTTGATGATGCCATTGCTTGGAGGATACTTGTGACTTTGCTTGGAGGCATTCTCTTGACCATAATACATATACATACAAGGTGTAACATGCCCTTAAGGTCTTCAACTTATTATTTTGACTATTTGACTTTCCTATAACACTTTAAAAAATGCTAGACCTATTTCAATGAGCAAGAAACTCATTGACATATATTATAAAAATAATATTTCCTTTCCTCGAATAAATACAAATATCAAAAGTACATATATAAAGACCGAACCTAGTTGCCTTTCCTTCAACACTCCCTCTTAACTAGGGAGGTATTCATATAATATTACAAGGTGTTTGGCTATTATCAATCTTGAAGAATTCACATAAGAGAAACTAGATTTTCAATCCATCTGTTATAGCATCATATTCATCAACATTGTCATAATGCAAGGCCTTGACTAATAGCTCCATCTCTTTATGAGACCATGAGCTAAAATTCTGGCGAGACCAATGATTTATAGACACCTTCATCATTGTCTCTAAAGGTACATACCCACCTGGGTGTTCTCCAAGTATGACCTTCTAGGACTATTCTTATCTTGGGTTCCCAACCCTCAAAGAATATTGGTCCTCTTGCCTACTCTTGTATTAGATTCCCTACACATCCTCAAAGAGTATCAGATTCCAGATGATTACCTAATCCTCCCATTCTTTCTTCACAATGAAGACAATAATGCTGTGTCTATCTTGTGTGTACATTTCCATTCATGGCCTTCATCTAGACTTATGACTTTTAGTCCTGGTCTAGTGCATGACCCATGAAATGGAAAACACAATTGTCACTCCTTTGTAATTAGGGGTGATCCAAAAACTCCCTCTTGATCAGGGACCTCTCAAATCTCCCTCTTAACTAGGTACTTTTTCCTTCATTAGAAACTTCTTCTTCATGGGTCCTTTAGCTACTTGATCTCCTTCCTTTCTTGATGTCATGAAGTCTTTGTTCGAACTTATTCTAGGTAGGACACCATCCATCGATCAATTTCCTTCTTGGTTTGTCATTTCATTGTTTCGTGGAAAGTGACTATTAGGTTTTTCTTGTCATATTGGCTACTCCTTTGTCATCTTGTCCATGCTTCGGAATACTCTTCTCATGGATGCTTCATTGTACTTACTTGATTACACGTTTTGACCTAGTAGTTCATCATGACTTCATCCTGATATTGCTTCAACATTGCCTTTTCTTATGTTGGATGGCTTCTTCATCATGACATCTCTATATATTAGAATCAGTTATCTACACCTTTATATCTCCAAGGCCTTCATAGGTGTTATGAGTCCTTTCTTCCTTTATCAGAGTTTTCCTGCCTTCTTTCAGGAGATATCTTTCAAGGCATTTTGTCAGATCGTGGTTCTTGGTGATCATGGTGTTCTTCACATGCTTGATCTCTTTCTTCATTTTCTTCTTCTCAGATAGATAGGTCAACCATATATTGATTTTTGTGAGAGCATTCCTTCATTGCTTTCTTTCTAGACTTGTCAGCATTTCTTCTTGCTTCATAGTCAGCAATCTTATGCTCCTTATGTGAGCATATTCTTTTGTTGACCTTCATTGCATTGCGGTACATTCCTTTGAGCATATTCTTGGTGAAAGAGATTCTTTCATGCTTGATCATGTTATAGAACTATACCCATGACTCAATAATATATGGATGGTAACATGACTTAAACTTTGATGCATACATACCTCTTCTTGATTCTCCTTTGATCATCCTTTTGTGTGGCCCGTCTTGCTTCATCTTAGCTTGCCTGCGTATCATTCTTTTCTTGTGTTGGGTGTGGAGCCTGATTATCTTCTTTATTTAGAGGTATTGTCGTATTGGACCACAATTCGTAATATGAAGGCAACGCCACCCATAAATGTGTGCCGCTAGGGGGGTCCAGGGGGGCGACATCAATTATTTGGAGCTCCCCCCTGGCAGGGGATTGAGGGTAGCGCCCCTGAAGCCAAAAATAGATGTAAAATTTCCTTGTAAAATGTTGTAATTTCACAGTCAATCTGGGTTGTTCATTAGGTGGAAATATGACAGTGTAAGTTATGTTTAATTTATGGTTTTTTGCCCTAGAAGGCAACCCCTTGCTATATATGAGGGAATTTTATTGTGTCTATGTAGATCTATATTCTAAGCAAGAAAGATGGAGGAGATTCTGTGAGAGTGAAGAGGGAATTACAACAGATCTGTTGTAGGTTGTATCTCTTTAGTTTGCTGGATAATATAAAAGGAAGGATTGGCTATTTCTCTGTGGATGTAGCCTAAATTGGGTGAACCACATATATATGTGTCTCTCTTGTTTTCATGTGTTTTTTCTATGTTTATATTTCTGAAATATTTTATGTGTTCCATTTCTCTGTAATCTATAATTTTCTAACAACTGGTATCAGAGCTAAAAGGTCGATTTGGCTAATAAACTCACAGGAGAGAAGGGTTCCTGGTTCGAGTGGGAGCAATGACAGAAGATGGTAGGTTTAGGGTCGAAAAATTTAACGGCCAAAACTACCAACTGTGGAATATGCAGATGGAAGGTTACTTGTATCATAAATATCTGTACCTACCATTGAGTGGAAAGACAAAGAAGCTGACGAGTATGACTGACACATAATGGGATATTCTTGACAGAAAGGCTCTTGGAACAATATGGCTATGCCTAGTGGCATCGAGTAGCCTTTAATATTTCAAAGGAAACGAAAACGGATGTTTTAATGTCAGCATTGGCCAAACTATATGAAAAACCCTCGGCCTCAAATAAGGTATTTCTTATGAAGCGTTTATTTAATATGAAGATGTCAGAAGGTGGATATGTTGTTGATCATTTAAATGAATTTAATATAGTTACCAGTAAGTTAAGTTCTGTAGGGGTAACTTTTGATGATGAAGATAGGGCTCTGTTATTTCTATGCTCATTGCCAGAAAGTTGGAATGGTTTAGTTATGGCCATTAGTAAATCTGTCTCTGGATCTAGTACTTTAAAGTTTGATGATGTTGTCGATGCAATCCTTAGCGAGGAAATGCGATGGAAAATCTCCAGTGAGACATCAGGTAATGCTTTGACTATAGAGACTAGGGGAAGAAAAATGGAAAGAGGAAAGAGCCAAAGATATCGCAGTAAGTCAAGGAAAGGCAAATCCAAGTCCAGATCAAGGATACTTTGCTGGAAATGTGGGAAGAAAGGACACCTGAAGAAAGACTGCAAGTCTCAGAAGGGAAAAGAAGGAGACGCGCAACTAGAAAAAAATCATGAAGCGAATGTGACAGATGATGTGTTGCAAGATGCTTTGATTCTTTCATTAGAAAATATTATTGATGCCTAGGTAGTAGGTTTAGGGGCCTCATTCCATGCCACACTTAATAGGAAACAATTTCATGATTATGTTCAAGGAGATTTTGGACAGGTTCGATTGGGTGATGATAAATATTTAATATGCAGAATGCAGAACCAGTTAGTATACTTTTGGCTGGCCATTTCAAACTAAGGAGGTCTGTCCCAAGACTCAGGAAGAAATGGATTATATGTCTAAAGTTCCATATGCATCAACATTTGGAAGCTTAATGTATGCAATGGTTTGCACAAGGCCTGATATTGCACATGCAGTGGGAGTTGTAAGAAGGTACATGAGCAATCCAGGAAAAGAACATTGGATGGCGGTGAAGTGAATTCTTAGGTATTTGAGAGGTACCACAAATCAAGCATTATGCCTTGGTGGTTAAAACATTTCTCTATAGGGATATGTTGATGCAGATATGGTGGGTGATAGAGATAACAAGAGGAGCACAACAAGGTATGTGTTTATTGTAGGTGGAACAGCTGTCAGTTGGGCTTCAAACCTGCAAAGTGTTGTTGCACTCTCAATGACAGAAGCAGAGTATGTTGCTGCTACAGAGGCTAGTGGTTACAAAGGTTTCTGGATGAATTGGGTAAGAAGCAGGAGTTGGGAAGGTTATACAGTGATAGCTAGAGTGCCATACATCTTGCAAATAATTTTTCATTTCATTCCAAGACTAAGCATATACAACTGAAGTACCATTTCATACAATCAGTGTTGGAAGATGGTTAGTTGAAGCTGGAAAAGATACACACTAGCCAAAATCCTGCAGATATGTTAACGAAAGTTGTAACCAAGGAGAAATTGAGATTCTACTCGGTTTCAATTGGTATTCATGTATGATGATGAATATGAGAAACAACTAGGTCCAAAGTGGAGTCATTATTCAGAAAATGAAGCAACGGTGGAGTTGCTATAATCAGTCTCCAAGTGGGAGATTGTTGGGTGTGGAGCTTGATTATCTTCTTATTCAGAGGTATCGCTACATTGGACTCCAGTTCTTAATGTGGCGGCAACGCCGCCCGTAAATGTGCACTGCCAGGGGGGTCCAAGGGGGCGACGACGATTATTTGGAGCTCCCCCCTGGCGGGGGATCGGGAGCAACGCCCTCGAAGCAAAAAATAGATGTAAAATGTTGTAATTTCGTAGTCAATCTAGGCCGTTCATTAGGCGGAAATATGATGGTAGAAGTTATGTTTAATTTATGGTTTTTTCCCTAGAAGGAAACCCCTGGCTATATATGAGGGAATTGTATTGCGTCTATGTAGATCTGTATTCTAAGCGAGAAAGAGAGAGGAGATTGTGTGAGAGCGAAGAGGGAATTACAACAGATCTGTTGTAGGTTTTATATCTTCAGTTTGTTGGATAATATAAAAGGAAGGTCTGGTTGCTTCTTCGTGGATGTAGCCCAAATTGGGCGAACCACGTATATCTGTGTCTCTCTTGTTTTTCTGTGTTTATATTTATGCAATATTTTATGTGTTCCATTGCTCTGTAATATATAATTTTCTAACATCTTGAAACCCATGAATGAGATTCCCATTAAGACATTTGCTTTGGTCCATGAACCTTCTTTTGAAGATTCCATCATAGGATATTAAAAATCCTTGCCTTGCAAATGTTTCCTTTCTTTTGATGATGTAGGTCTTCTAAGATTCTTATCATGATCAATTTTCTTTCATCATGTATGAGGTCCTATACTAGGTATGCTTTTTCTACATGAATATCTTGAGCTATATCTGTCATGCTCCTATATTCTAGAAGGTATTTCTACTAATGCATTTTTGTTCTTATGATAAATGCTACATTTACATGAGTATCTAGAACTCTATGTACAACATGCTGCTAAATTATAGAGGATGTTTCTAGTCATTCAATTTTAATTTATTCCTACACTCCTCTTCTACTCAAAACTTTAAAAGAAGTCTAGAAGTAAAGAGTTTGACCTAGCCATAGTAGAGATCCATAGGATCTTCCTTATTTTGCTTCTTTCCTTCTTCTTTCATCTCTTGAGTTATGTGATCTTCCTCCCTCTTCCTTTTGTTTTTGTCCTTCTTAAGCTTAGGATAATTCTTGTAGTGTCCATATTCTTGACATCCAAAACATCGGATCTTAGACATGTCTTTATTGTTTGTTCTTTGTGGAACAAACTTGCCAAATTTGCCCTTTCTTTGGGCCATGGTATAAAATGCTTGCTCCTTTGATCCCACATCTTCTTTTTCCTTAAGTTTGGTTTCCTTTGTTCTGCATAGAGACCACATTTCGCTGAGAGTGGTGGATTTCTTCTTGGAACATACACTAGATGTGATGTTTCCCCACTCCTCAAGTAGAGCATTGAGTACTATTATTGTCATCTATATGTCAGACATGACTTCCGCAAGCTCTTGAAGTTGGTCTCTCATTTCAGAGATTTTCATGAAGTATGGAGCTATTCCTTCCTTTGTTATCTTCATCTTGGATAAATAATTCCTTAGAGATATTACTTCTCTGGTTGTGGATACTGAGAATAGCTCTACCAACTCATCATAAATTTATTTTTATGTCTCAAACTTGGAGACATAAGGAATGAGAGAGTCTTTCATTGATTCTATCAGAATCCTTTGAGCTCTTATCTCATCCTTATTGTACTTGGATAAGGCTTGATTCTATTCCTTAGCAGGGATAGTGATATTCCATTTGACATGCTCTAGGAGTTCACTGTCCTTGAGTAGTAGATCAGTCCTCTTCTTCCATGCAAGAAAGTTATTGGTACCTACCAATTTATTTCTTTCCTTGCAAAAAGACATTGAAGCATATTCAGAAGGGGACATGTACTTACTTGATAGATTTTGAGATGTGATGGATTTGCTTCCTCCTTGAAGGCTTGATGGTTTGTCTTCCCTAGATTTTGATGTTCTTCAAGTTGTCGTCTCCAAGTGGACTTGCTTGGTGATGAGGTTTTCTTGTAGCTTGATGTAGGTCCTGCTTCAATATGCTCTTCTTTGTAGGTGCCTTTATATAAGGTTCTTCTTCTAGATTTGTAGACTTCCTTGATGAATGATGGATTGTACACCCTTCTTGTCTTTGAAGTGATTGAGGCTTCTAGGCTTGATGCTTCAACTTTGTAGATGCTTCTTCTTGATGAGTGTTCTTGAGTTTCCCTTTCCTTGATGTGTCACCTTACCTCTAATACCATGTTGAAGAATCTAGGGCAAAGTAGTGTAGTGTGATTCTTCGTTACTTGATAAAAATTTGTGGAGTATTTTTAATTTTCTTATTAGCTTATGCTTCTCCTTCTTCTTATTAGAGCATATGTACGTACTTCATGAAACTGATACCAAACATAAAAAAACAAGAACACAAGATGTTGGCTCTTTGCCATGGCCAAAACCTCTCTACTCTTGAGAGGAAAACCATTTAGTGAATTTCTCTTATTGATTATTCTATTGATCAATGCCAAACTCTAGACCCCTAACAAAGAGATCCTCCAAGCACAAGTCAACTCTCCACTTCTTTCTGCACCATATACCTTAGTGCTTCTTCTAGTACTTATTTCGGCACTTTTCCGAGCACTTTGTCCTCCTACTTCTGGAACTTCGATCTACTTTTAACTTGTTAGTAAACCTTTTTGTACTTGCTCTAGAGAAAAAACCTTGATGATAAACCTTCCATATGATGATTCCTTCACCTTCTTAACCAAATGAGCTTCTTATTCAAAGTGTAGGTGTAAACTGGATGTCACTGTCCAGCAACCCTAAATTTTCACATGAGTGACTGTTTATTTGTTGTTGTAACCTCTTTCCTTCTTCTCTTAAGTGTCCTTCCTCTTTTCTTGAGGGTATTTCTCCAATGCTAGAGTAGTAGGCCTTGTAGGCCTAGTTTTAGCCCCAACCGAAGGTAGATGAGTGATTGTGGTTTACTGTTGTCCTAGACAGAGGGATAACTCTCAGATTTCCACATGTGTGATTGTAGCAGCCCTTGGAACAGACTTCAAGACTTCATTGGTGTTCCCTTTCTCCTTGCTTCCTTTGGAAACCTTATTACTTCATTGTACTTCCTTCTCCTTCGCTAATTTCAGAGCTCTTGTTGTGCATTGTATGAGGAATTGACAACCTCTATAAATATAGGTTTGTTCGTCCTTTCTAGGTTGACTTGACTGTTCATTAGGCCGACTTGGTTGTTGCTTGTAGGCCGACTTGTATAGTAAACTTCATATGTTTCTTTGGTGGAGTTGTATGCTTGGATGAGCTTCTTGATGGTGCCATTTCTTGCAGGATACTTGTGACTTTGCTTGGAGGTATTCTCTTGACCATAATACATATACATACAAGGTGTAACATGCCCTTAAGGTATTCAACTTATTATTTTGACTATTTGACTCACCTATAGCACTTTAAATGGTGCTAGACCTATTTAAATAAGAAAGAAACTAATTGACATATATTATAAAAATAATATTTCTTTTCTTGAATAAATACAAATATCAAAAGTACATTTATGAAGACCGAACCTAGTTACCTTTCCTTCAACATCTACAAAGTGAAGCATGCAGCTAATGGGAGCATCGATAAGTACAAGGCCAAATTTTTGGCCAAAGGATTCTATTAGGTAGAGGGAGTGGACTATGAGGAAACTTTTGCGCCAATCGCAAGATATTCCTTAATCAAATCCATTCTAGCATTAGATGCGCAGATGGGGTGGAAAATCCACCAGATGGATGTGAAGACCATCTTTCTCAGGGGTGTTGCTGAGGAGGAAATTTACATAGAGCATCCAGAAGGATTTGAGACATAGGATCGAGAGTCTCATGTGTGTAGACTCAAGAGAGCATTGTATAGTCTCAAACAAGCGCCCCGAGCATGGTACACTCAAATAAACAATTATCTTGGTGGATTGGGCTTCACAAAAAGTGAAGCAGATGTGAACTTATATCACATTGTGGTAGATGTTAAGTTACTAATTCTTGTTTTGTATGTTGATGATTTAATATTGACGGGTGATGAGTAGTTTATCTACTCTTGCAAGGGAATTTGAGATGAAAGAAATGGGCCTAATGCATTACTTCCTCGGGATGGAAGTGTTATAGGCCATTTTGTCACATCTAATTAGTGAGCCTCCTAATGGGATCAATCAACATCTTTTTCCCCCTTGTCACCATCTTGCATAGAGCCTTAAGCATGTTCCCTTCATCCCCTAGAGTTTTTTCCCTAAACTGCTTCATCTGAGCCAGTTTGAGGATTAATGCTCCTTGTAAGCCTATAATGGTGCGTTCACCTACAAGTTGCTCCACTATGGCTTTCATTGGTCACTAGCAGGTTGCTCCCCTTTGCACCTGTGTCGGTTCTAGAAATCTGGGAGAATGATCGGGATTCCAGAAGCTTCCCCTTCTAGGAGTTTCTAGAAGTTTTTTCAAATACTTACCTTGGATAAAACATTCAGATCCCATCCTTCCCTACATTGGAGTTTTCACCACTTATCCTTTGATCTTATCCCTCCATGAAAGGTGGATATCTTACCCTAGATTAGTAATTGGATATGAACTACCAACTTACCATACTTCTCTATATATTCCCAGCCTTCTATGTGGTTGGTGGTTGGATTTTGGATAGTAATTATGCCCTTATGATGCTATAGTGAGGGGTTATCATCTCATGCATTTAGGGTGATTGGAGGTGCATATTGTGACAAGGAAAGGACAAGCAAACAACTTGGAGGAGCTCTTCTATAAGATCAAATGCTACTTATGGTTGCAGTCTCCTTCCATTTATATTAATGAAAAGAATTCATTGTTTTCCTATATGTGATGTTTTTATTTCATATATTTCAATACCATGTTGATCTATTGCATGAAGTACTTAAATGATACTACATAGATCTCGTAGTTTCTTGGCTTGTGTTATTTGACTGTGCAGGTTATAATTTTGGCATTTGAAGCTGGAATTGGAGCTTCCAAGATAAAGAAGGAGTGAAGTGTGTGAAGGACTCCAAGTAGGGATTACTTCGTCATGTATTTACTTTAAGGAAAATCACGGTGTTCCTTTTATCTCTGTTGTTATAGGTTAGCCACCGAACTAGGGGAGATATTTTTGTCTACAATCATAAATCTCGTATAACAAATTGGCAACTCCACTAGGGAACATAGTATTCCCTCGGTGGTTTCCTTGGCCATTATGTTTGATTACCTCCTTGACAGATCTTTATTGTATCATCCATGCAAGAACAAACCAAGGAAGTGATTTCATTGAAAAATTTTGTGCTCGAATCCTCTTTCCCAAGCCCAACGCACCCCCCTGTGCCTTTGACAAAGCATTGCACCTCAACCTAGCCCACTCTGCACTAGCGTTGCAATGCATTAGTGCCTCTTCTGCACCAGCGTTGCAACGCATTAGTGCCTCTTCTGCACCAGCGCTAGCCCCTGTTTTTGCATGAATTTTTCCTTGATTGTTGAACCTCTCTTTGGTCATCTTACTTGTAGTTTATATTCCCTGAGTCTTCAATGTCTTGTGGTCTCTCTAAAGCCTCCATTTGTTTTTCATTTGTGTTTTTTTCCTTTGGTAAGAATTGGTTTTGATTTTTATTTGTTCTTATCATCTGGTTGCTTGTAAACTGATTTCGTTTGATTGTTGAGTGCTTAGTTCGGTTGTTGTTCTAGTACTCATTCTGAAAAGTGTAATTGAATCAGTGATTAGTCCCTGAATCTTAGTTTTCTTCATTTTGAAAATTAGTTTGAGTCCTTTGTTCATGAAATTTGAGATTACGTTTGATTTCATTGGAATCCTCTTGTGTGTTTTTTTAAGAATTCACTTACATCGATCACATTTGCATAGTTAGAATTCTCATTTTCACATTAGGAAAGGAAATTGTTCATAGATTATATTTGCATAGTTTTCAGGGGAATCATGCATAGATTACATTGCATGGTTTGACATCTTTTAATGCTTTGAATTGAATTTGAATAGCTAAATTGAAAGATCTAGTTAGGAAGCTCTTGTTGGTTTCATATTTGATTGTTTCATCATTGTTTGCACCTCTTCCCTACACTAGATAGCTTTCATCGAAAATAAAAAGAGTTATTTTTGTCATATTAGTTGCATCATAGGCATGTTCAGGTGACATCGAGTTTTGAGCCTTGAAACTAAGACATAATTCAAGATCAACTTTAAAATTCATCTTAATTAACCTAAGGAGCATTAGAAACTTAACGACGCACATAGAGTTCTAGGCTAGAGACATGTTCTGGCACTGTTAAACGTAGGAGTTGTCGTTGTTTGATAGCGTTTCATCCTGGGGGTGAAATCCTATTCCATGTGCCTAAGTGTATAGGATCGTTCTCCATGTACATTCGAGTATATCAGACGTTGCTCCACGCATGAAAAGTATATCGGAAAGCTCTCATTAAACGGTTACGCACTAGATAACACTACTATATACTGCACTTCCATGTACCATTGAGTATATTTTGGGAGTCCCCTATAGGTTTTGTGTTGGAAATAATACTGAGAGAGGGGGGGGGTGAATCAGTATTACCAAATCAATATAAATTTTTCATTTTCATATTCAGATTCATATACGCTACTTCAGTTAAGGATACCCGCGTATATACGCAACTGTGTTTAATGCAACCAACATATATCCAGTAAACTTATGATTCAATTAGTTGATCTTCAATGAGTGCATCAGAACATTATTAACCATATTAACAGTAAACAGGTGCAGTAAAATAGAACATATCATCACACATAAGGAGCACACATGAACATCATGATATAAGGTGGAAACCCAATGTGGGTGAAAACCACCTGCTGCAATTCGTCTCTATCTTCCTTTAATAAGAAACTTCTTTTTACAATAGTACTAGTGCAGTCTTATACCAGTACGCAGGCTTCTACCTGTAGAAGGATACAACCTTCTTAGCTCTTGTACTAGCCGATCCATTTACTAGTATGTAGGCGCCAGCCTACTGAAGGCTCCAACCTTCACTCATTTTCCAGCTGTTCCTGAAAGGGAGCTACAACCCCCTGGCTCTTGTACTGGCCGATACATTTACCAGTACGTAGGCGCCGGCCTACTGAACTCTACGGTCTTCCAGGGACCACATTTCATACATTTTCATACTGGATCCATAAATACAAAACAATCACTACTGTAATACAATCATCAATTTATACCTGCATCATGAATCTCTGAATCACCCAATACTGAACCACTGAAACCCTGTCAACAACACAGTCACCAGAACGGACAACAGAACTCTGCAACAATAACCAGAACCAACTGCAACTTCAAATATCATATCTCATAATGTATACGCTACTATGAAGAACCAAACCGACGTACATACGCGCTTTCACCAAAGCCAACCCGCGTACAGATCTACAAATACTTACTCATACCTTTGCAGTGTTGGAAATAATACTAAGAGGGGGGGTGAATCAGTATTATCTAATTCTTTTAATAAATCTTCTTTATTTGTTCTTCGAATTGTTTTTGCATGTCAGTACCATAAAATAATGAGCATGAACAAAAGAAAACAGATAGTCACACCAAAGAACACAAGATGTAAGGTGGAAACCGAATGTGGGTGAAAACCACCTGCTGCAATATGTCTCTATCTTCTTTCAAATTAGAAACTCCTTTTACAATGGTCTTGTACTGGTGCAGTCCTTTACCAGTACGCAGGCTGCAATCTGCAGAGAGCTACAACTCTCTCTCTCGTTTTCCAGTCTCTCCTAGAAGGGAGCTACAACCCCCTACTTCTTTTCTTACAAGGACCACTTTTCATAAATTTTCAAACTGGATCCATAAGCATCAAATAATCATCAAGTATAAGAGAATCACCCAGTCAACTGTAGTAACCAGATCAACAATAATAGGACCAAACCCAGAACACAACAATGATAAACAAATATTTTAAGAGAAGTAAGCACCCTGCTCAACTGCTCGCCTGCTTACGTAAGCACCCTGCTCAACTGCTGGCCTGCTTACAGTACTCACCCTACTCAACTGCTTACCTTCTTACAGTACGCACCCTGCTCAACTGCTAGCCTGCTTATGTACGCACCCTGCTCAACTGCTAGCCTGCGTACCTCGCTCTGAGTCCATTGAACTGCCTGCGGACCTCCGCACCTGCAACCCTTCTGTGCCTGCGTACCGACGCACCTGAAACCCTTCTGTGCCTGCGTACCGGCGCACCTGAAACCCTTCTGTGCCTACGTACGGGCGCACCTGAAACCCTTTTGTGCCTACGTACCGACGCACCTGAAACCCTTCTGTGCCTGCGTACCGGCGCACTTGAAACCCTTCTGTGCCTGCATACCGGCGCACCTGAAACCCTTCTGTGCCTGCGTACCGACGCACCTGAAACGCTTCTTTCCTGCGTATGTACGCACTTTTCTCTCACTATACCTGCGTACCTTCGGGCATAGATGATTTCAAGACTTCAGAAATAACCCAGACAGTCGGATCTACAAATCTGAACATGCGCCAAAGAGATCTCGGTCCATCAGTAGATTCACCTTATTTAGATCTAGACCAGATCTAGCCCTCATAAGATATTCAACCAAAAACATGCTCAAGCCAAATGATCTCCTTTGCTTTATATAGGAAAGCTCTTCCTTAAATCATGGATCAATACCACGAGCCGACACCATAATAACACAATACCGTCGGCTAAATACCAAGAGTAAAACATAAGAAAACCCCACATGTGAATTTCTTTGCCTTGAAATGTGTGCACTGGGGGTACGCACCTCCTGAACGAGATAACTGCGGGTATGTACACACTTTATGTAACATTGACCTGCGTGTACGCACCTTATGCAAGGTGTACCTGCGTACCCCTTATTTTCTTTAATATTTGATAGTTGATCATCAATTTCTGCTGCTGACTTGAAGTACTGTGATCTATCACCTGAATGGGTTGCCATCAAGGACAACACTTTAGCCATAATGCCAACAATCTCCCCCTTTGGACTTGATGGCAACCTCAAAGCTTCAGCTTCATTCTCCCCCTTTGACATCAAGGGCAAAGGGTTATGCTCCCCCTAAGAACATGCTCCCCCTGAATATGAACTAGATCTGCAACGAAGAACCATAATCCACCATGAAAGAGATAGAGACATATTGCAGCTACTTCCAAGATCTCCTTCTGCACATCCTCCATAATGCCAACAATGCATTATATGCTCCCCCTGAACCTGTACCATCAATCAGAAGAGATTCAGCAATAAGATGATGCATCAACAACCCCCAGCGTTTGCCTGAGGTATTCAAAAGTGTCCCTGGGCAATGGTTTGGTGAGAATATTAGCAACTTGTTCCTTAGAAGGAACATACTCCAACTTGACCTTCTGTTCAAGCACCTGTTCCCGGAGAAAATGATACTTGATTGGTATGTGCTTGGTTTTTGAATGCATAACAGGATTCTTTGAGATGCTGATTGCACTTGTGTTATCACATAAGATGGGGATTGGTGGTGTACAAGTGATTTGAAAATCCTGCAAAGTCTGCATCATCCAAAGGAGTTGGGTGCAACAAGATGCAGCAACAACATATTCCGCTTCAGCTGTAGACAAGGCAATCAAACTCTGTTTCTTGCTGAACCAAGATACCAGTCTGGAACCCATAAAGAACGCACCACCACTTGTGCTTTTCCTGTCATCCACGCTTCCGACCCAATCTGCATCTGTATAAGCATGAAGTGTAAGATCTGTATCTCTAGGATACCATAAGCCATAATTTTGAGTCCCTTGAAGATATTTGAAAATTCTCTTCACTGCCTGAAGATGAGTCTCCTTCGGATTTGCCTGAAATATTCCAACTATTCCAACTGCATGCATGATGTCTGGGCGGGTACCTGTCAAATAAAGTAAACTTCCAATCATAGATATGTAGGTTGGTTGATGTACTGCTGCAGATTCATCATTTGCACTGAGGCTACATCCTGTGACCATGGGTGTACATACTGGTTTTGCATCTTCCATACCATATTTCTTCAAAACCTGTTTGAGATACTTGGTTTGAGATAAAAAGATTCCTCCTTCTTTTTGTTGGATTTGCAAACCAAGGAAATATGTCAGTTCTCCTAGCAAGGACATTTCAAATTCTTTCTGCATGACCAAGGCAAAGTTTTGACTCATAGCTTCTTCATTGCTCCCAAAAATAATGTCATCTACATACACAACAAGTATTAGCAATTTGTCATTTTCAACTTTTATATAAAGATTGCTATCTGCCGATCCTTTTGAAAAGCCTTGTTGATGAAGATATTTGTCCAAACGGTAGTACCAAGCCCTTGGAGCTTGTTTGAGACCATAGAGAGCCTTTTTCAATCTGCATACAAGATTTGGATCATTTCCAAGAATGAACCCATCTGGCTGTTCAATGTACACTTCTTCTTGCAAGTCTCCATTCAGAAAGGCTGATTTCACGTCCATTTGAAATACTTTGAAGTTTTGAAAACTTGAGAGAGCAAGGAACATTCGGATGGCCTCAAGTCTTGCAACAGGAGCAAAGGTTTCTTCAAAGTCTATTCCTTCTTGATGCGCATACCCTTTACAAACAAGTCTGGCTTTGTTTCTAATTACTTCTCCATTTTCATTCAATTTGTTTTTGAAGACCCATTTTGTCCCGATAACATTCTTATCTTTTGGTCTAGGAACCAGCTCCCAAGTGTTGTTCTTTTCGATCTGCTCAAGTTCTTCATCCATTGCTTTCACCCAACATTCATCTTTGCATGCCTCTTTCACATTTTGTGGTTCAGTAGAGGAGAGTAATGCCAAATAGCTTGAAGCTTCTGCAACTGTTCTTCTTGTTTGTACACCTGCTTCTTTCTGCCCCATAATCTGAGATTTTGGATGGTTCTTCTGAACATATCTGGATGGAGTCTTTTCTTCTATTCTTGTTTGCTCCTCGGGTTCTTCTTGAGGTTCTTCTTCTTCATTATTCTGTCGTTGGGGGTAGCCTTCATCTTCTTCGATGTCTTCATGATGTACTTGCCTAGGAATGTATCCCTTCTCATCAACCACTACATCAATGCTGTCAACAATTCTACCAAGTCCTTTATTGTAGCATTTGTATGCTTTGCTATGTGGAGAGTAACCAAGAAGAATGCCTTCATCTGCTCTAGGTTCAAGTTTTCCAAGCTGCTCATCAGTATTCTTGATATAGCATTTGCTCCCAAAGATTTTGAAGTGCTTTACTGAAGGAGTCCTACCACTCCAGAGCTCATGATGAGTTTGAGTGCTGTTCACCCGGACATTTGTTTTGTTGAGAATAAAAACTGTAGCATGTGCAGCTTCACCCCAGAAAGTTGCGGGAGTTCCTGACTCATCAAGCATAGCACGAGCCATTTATTGGACTGTTCTGTTCATTCTTTCCACAACTCCATTTTGCTGAGGAGTTCTTGCTGTAGAGAATTCTCTTCTTATCCCATGTTCTTCACAGAAATCGAAAAATTAATTTGAAGTAAATTCCCCACCTCTGTCGGATCTGAGGCACTTAATTTTGTGACCTGATTAATTTTCAACCAAGGCTTTGAAGGATTTGAATTTTTCAAATGCTTCATCTTTGTGCTTCATAAGTCCTAACCAGACAAACCTAGAGAAATCGTCAATGAATAATATCAAATATTCTTCTCCTCGAGGTGTTCTTTTCCTGAAAGGACCGCATGTATCTGTATGTACTAGCTCAAGAGGCATGCTAGCTGATCCTTCTTTCTCTGGAAAGTTAGTTCTGGTTTGTTTTCCAAACTGACATGATTTGCATATGGTGTTGTCAGGAATTTTGATATCTGGAAGATCGTGAACTGCCTGATATTTGCATGCTTTCCTTATTTGTGAAAAGCTTAGATGTCCCAACCTCCGATGCCATAACCAGTGCTCATCATCCTTGCTCAGATAGCATTGTTGTTGTCCTTCTTCAAATATGTACAGATTATTTGGAGTTCTTTTGCCTTTGATCACTGTTTTACCTGTATCAAGATCACGAACAAGACATCCATTTGATCTGAATATAACCTCAGTTCTTTGATCACACATCTGGCTGACACTTAGAAGATTATGCTTCAATCCATCAACATACAAAACATTTCCAGCCTTGACCTTTTCTTTTAACTGAGCAATGCCTTTTCCTTTTATAGTTGCAGGAGTATCATTTCCAAAAGAGACTTTATTTCCCTTTTCTAGAGTAGAATAAGACTCAAGTTTTTCTTTATCACCTGTCATATGCTTCGAACATCCACTGTCAATGTACCATAGATTTTCCTGTCCCTTTGCATAAAATGCTATCCCACATCTTTCTGTTTGAGGTTCCTTTATTCTCCATGTTTTGGTGCTTGAGGCTTGTTCCTTTTTCTGCTGAAACCTGCTCCTGCATTCAGAGTCTTCATGACCAAAGTTATTGCAAATAGAACATTCAACTTCATTTTCAAGAACCGAAAAGTTGTTATAGGTCCTTTTTGTAATCCCCGTCATACTTCTTTGTTTTTGAGCTTCCCTAGTCATGATCGTTTTATATGCAACACATTGAGCTGCTTTGTGACCAAAGTTATGGCAAGAAAAGAATTGTCCATTGAAGAAACTTCTGCGGTTATCGAATCTACCAGCCAATTGATTGTAATTTCTATTGTCATCTATTCTTGAACCAAATTGAGAAGATTTTACCTGTGGCTGGTTGTAGCTTTTGTTCACCCTTAAGATGGATTGCCCCTGATAGTTTCTATTTGTAATTCGTCCCTGCTTTACCTGATGATCTTCATTGTACTTTTGCTCATTTCTTCTTGCTACATCAAGATAACTTTTTGAGGTGGATGCTTGAGAAGTTTCTCCATTATAGCCCAGACCTGTCTTGTTTAGTGGAGACCGCTGCACATTGATAATCTCATCCAAAGTTTCAGATCCTTTGACAAACTTGAGATTAATAGCGTTTGTTTTCTCAATCTCTTTTCTAAGACCAACAATTTCACCTTCTAATTTTTCAAGATGTTTTTCCTTTTCATCAATTTGAAATTGTAGAGTATCAATGATCATGTTCTTTTCTTCTATACATCTCTTGAGTCTAGTAATTTCATCATAAAGGTTATCCACATCTATAGCATCCATATAATCATCATCTTCAAATGCCATTAACAACTTATATTCATTACCTTGTTCATCTTCATCACTGTTTGATAGACCATCACTATCTTCATGAGTGTAGTAACTTTTCTTATTTGCATTCTGTTTCTTGTTCCATCTAGCAGGTTCCTTTCCTTTATCCGTATAAGGACATTTTGCAGCATAATGACCTACTCTTCCACAAGCAAAGCATTTAAAAGGTAACTTACCTCTGAACCTTCCAGAACCCCTTTGAAGATTTCTGACAAAATTTGATTCTTCTTCCTCTTCTTCTGGGACGTGGCTCGCTTCATAATAATCTCCTTTCCCTGATGCCTTGAAAGCAGCTTCTCTTCTGTCTAATGGACCTCCCTTTCTCATTCATAAGCAGTTAGAATTCCATGTAGCTGAGACATAGTAAGAATTCGTAGATTTTCCTTTTCTTCTATTGCAGATACTTTAGATTCAAACTTGGGGGACAATGATCTTAGAACTTTTTCAACCACAATAGCCTCTTTTATTTCTTCACCCAAATTTTTCATACAGTTAACAACCTCATCTACCCGAAGAAAATAGTTAGCCACACTTTCATCATTATACATTTTGAGAGTCTCATACTGAATTCTGAGAGTTTGAAGTTTAGCACGCTTTACCTGTTCATCTCCTTCATAGCTCTTGACAATTTTGTCCCATATCTCTTTTGTGGATTTATAGTGCATTACCTTCATGAATTCTGATTGAGATATACATCCTAATAGAGTACTGACTGCTTTCGAATTTGTTTCATACTTCTTTTTCTCGGCTGCATCTGTAGGAGTAGCTGAAGGAAAAGCGTAGCCTGTCTCTACGATGTCCCAAACTTCTGTACCAAGAGATTGAAGATAGGCAGTAACTCTTACCTTCCAATAATTGAAGTTTGTCCCATCAAAAACCGGTGGCCTGATTGATGCTTCTCTCTCGTAGTTGCTCATGATGAACGATCTACCTTCAAGCGATCAAGCTTCTCTGAAGGACCTGCTATGATACCAATTGTTGGAAATAATAATGAGAGGGGGGGTGAATCAGTATTATCTAATTCTTTTAATAAATCTTCTTTATTTGTTCTTTGAATTGTTTTTGCATGTCAGTACCATAAAATAATGAGCATGAACAAAAGAAAACAGATAGTCACACCAAAGAACACAAGATGTAAGGTGGAAACCCAATGTGGGTGAAAACCACCTGCTGCAATATGTCTCTATCTTCTTTCAAATTAGAAACTCCTTTTACAATGGTCTTGTACTGGTGCAGTCCTTTACCAGTACGCAGGCTGAAACCTGCAGAGAGCTACAACTCTCTCTCTCGTTTTCGAGTCTCTCCTAGAAGGGAGCTACAACCCCCTACTTCTTTTCTTACAAGGACCACTTTTCATAAATTTTCAAACTGGATCCATAAGCATCAAATAATCATCAAGTATAAGAGAATCACCCAGTCAACTGTAGTAACCAGATCAACAATAATAGGACCAAACCCAGAACACAACAATGATAAACAAAGATTTTAAGAGAAGTAAGCACCCTGCTCAACTGCTCGCCTGCTTACGTAAGCACCCTGCTCAACTGCTGGCCTGCTTACAGTACTCACCCTGCTCAATTGCTTGCCTGCTTACAGTACACACCCTGCTCAACTGCTAGCCTACTTATGTACGCACCCTGCTCAACTGCTAGCCTGCGTACCTCGCTCTGAGTCCATTGAACTGCCTGCGGACCTCCGCACCTGCAACCCTTCTGTGCCTGCGTACCGGCGCACCTGAAACCCTTCTGTGCCTGCGTACCGGCGCACCTGAAACCCTTCTGTGCCTGCGTACCGGCGCACCTGAAACCCTTCTGTGCCTGCGTACCGGTGCACCTGAAACCCTTCTGTGCCTGCGTACTGGCGCACCTGAAACCCTTCTGTGCCTGCGTACCGACGCACTTGAAACGCTTTGTTCCTGCGTATGTACGCACTTTTCTCTCACTGTACCTGCGTACCTTCGGGCATAGATGATTTCAAGACTTCAGAAATAACCCAGACAGTCGGATCTACAGATCTGAACATGCGCCGAAGAGATCTCGGTCCATCAGTAGATTCGCCTTATTTAGATCTAGACCAAATCTAGCCCTCATAAGATATTCAACCAAAAACATGCTCAAGCCAAATGATCTCCTTTGCTTTATATAGGAAAGCTCTTCCTTAAATCATGGATCAATACCACGAGCCGACACCATAATAACACAATACCGTCGGCTAAATACCAAGAGTAAAACATAAGAAAACCCCACATGTGAATTTCTTTGCCTTGAAATGTGTGCACTGGGGGTACACACCTCCTGAACAGGATAACTGCGGGTATGTACGCACTTTATGTAACATTGACCTGCGTGTATGCACCTTATGCAAGGTGTACCTGCGTACCCCTTATTTTCTTCAATATTTGATAGCTGATCATCAATTTCTGCTGCTGACTTGAAGTACTGTGATCTATCACCTGAATGGGTTGCCATCAAGGACAACACTTTATCCATAATGCCAACATGCAGCTGTTCCAGACATCAGTCATACCCAGATCATAACATTCATACAATACAACATGCGTCAATAATTCAGATGTAGTCTATCCATAATCAAACCATATAAAGATAAACATTCCAAGCCTTAAGATCCCGATCCATTGTTCATCATCATCCACATGAGTGCCTCCTTGGTTCGGATCAAGCTAAGCATCAAAAACCCATGACCAGCATACTAGATCTCATACTTCATCAGATATTCAATCCTTGCACACTACCCCCTTGGCCTAATGATCTTCTCCTTATATAGGTTTAGGATTTTCTCAATACCATGGTCCAAAACCATGTAGAACTAATACCTTGGACCCAATACTTGGGATTAACACTTCAGACCAAATACCATGGACCAATACCATGGACCAAAACTTGGTTTTCCGACATGTATGTGCCTTTCCTTCTGTGAACCTGCGTGTGTAAGTATACGTGCCTTTTGTTCTTATCACCCACGTGTATACGCTCTTTCATCAAGATTAACCTGCGTATACCTCTCTCTTGACCTGCTGTATTATGATCTGTCATCTGATTGAGTTGCCACCTGTATCATACCTCTGAGTGAGTTGCCATCAAGGACAACACCTGTATCATAATGCCAACATTTTTATTCATCCATAGGTAACTGAGTTTGCTACCTTGTATACTGTGATACACCGAACACAACATTTAGGGAGATTGCCTTCACGTACGATAAGTCCTTGGTTTATGAAGGTGTATATTACAGTTCACGGTTGCTTGGTAAACCTTAATGCCTAGTTACCCCTTTGCTTTTCTTGTGTCTTTAATTTCTAAAATTAATTAATTGACTGTGGGACAACATCCTTCCTATGGAAGTACTCCTTAGTAGATCTTAGGTTGAGACTAATGGAAACAGTTCCGAAATATACCAATCAAGGGAACCCCTATGACGGGATTCCTGGTCCTTTTCCTTCTTTTGGAAACATTGGTGCTCCTTATATGGAAAGGTTGTCCCTTCCCAGATTTACCACTAGTTTGCTAGTTGGGTTGTTTTCGACCCCTATTGTTTCAAATGTCCAAACTGCTTCTCAACCAAGTTCTCCTCCACCTGAGTAACATCAACATTAAGTTGATCTTAAAGTTGACCCTTTGCCTTCTTCACCTATTTATTATTCTACCTCTACTTATTCTTCATCTGGTAAAAGCCTTAATGTTAGTAACCAGGTGGACAAGAAGAAGAAGAAGAAAAGGAATATTAAGAAGAAGAAAAATAATCTGGGGGGCAACCAAGAAGCCATTGTTACGGATGTAACTAGTATGGAGAAACTTTCCAATTGGCCCCACAAAGATAAATTCCCTTACATGATTTGTAAGGGTGATCACCTTATTAGATATTTTCTTAGTATTCCCAAGGTATTAGAAGTGTGGTCCACAGGCTCACATCAACCTTTGTCGCCAGCTTTTGGAGATCATGCTGGTGACAAACCCTCAACTAGTGATAGTAAGGTCCATGGGAAAAAGGGTAAAGTCAAATTTCCTTGTAAGTTATGTGAAGGGAAACATCCTATTCACATTTGTCCTTATATGGATGAATCCTCAAAATGTTGGAAAACCTTACATCTTCTCAGCCACGACTTCTAGCTGGTTACTGGAATCTTTCTCCCAATCCTCCACTAGTTGATGAATTGATTGATCAGAATCTGAATCCAATCAATCCCGCTCTCTCTGAACATGAATCCCATGAGTCTATTCCCAACCAATCATTGGTTGAGAAAATGGTTGACTTGATTCCACCTTTATTTTACCATACCTTTCCCATAGAGAGTGAACTTCATACTGCTCAGGTTCTTCCCATTTCTTCAAATTCCAATGGACTGGGGGGCATTCCTCCCATTCCAATGGCACAAGGAGGAAATCCTCCCACTCCCATAGCACAAGGGGGCAGTTCTCCTATTCTCATGACACCCCCTCTAGGTAGCATGGTCACTTCCTTTGATTGGAGTCCACTGACAAGATATCACCTTCCTTCTTACGTACCCTTTCAGATCATAGTATAGGCTTATAATGTGTCCATACCTGCCACAATTATAGATGAAGGCGCATCTTCTAGTATTTTGTCTTCAACTACTTGGAAAGCTTTCGGTTCCCTGAAACTTGTGCCTGTTACCTAGAATCTGTTGGCTTTTAACATAGGAACCAACCAACCATTAGGGATCCTTCCTAAGTTGCATATTACTTTGGAAGGAAAGATTGTCTATATCGATGTGATGGTAGTCTAAGTCCCTTTGGACTTTAATTTAATCCTTTTGTATGACTATGTTTATTTCATGGAAGCTCTTGTCTCTTCACTCTTTTATGTGATGTGTTTCCGCATGAAGGAAGAATTGTGATTATTTACCAACTTTCATTCATCGGTCCTAATTTGACTCCAAATAAACCATCTTCCTTAAATGGTCCTTATATGCAAGTGGTATCTTCCCTACCACAGGTTAATTATGTGGGAATCTATCCCATTCATGTACCTACTGCTAAAGATGATCCTTTCACTATCTTCTCAATGTCTTTCGACCTAGATCCTGTAGGTGATATGGTGAATCATTTACTAGGGGAATTTGAGTCTAATATTTCCATTGGATCCTCTGATCCCTTCTAGAGTTGTTCTTCCCTACGATGAGAACCTCTTAGAATCCACAGTCTCTTTGAGACCATGATTTGATTCAGGAGCAAAGTTCCTTTTCTTGTGTCAAGCTCATTAAAATATGAAACAAGCCATTATGAGGATAGTGCTTTTACTATGTCGACATCATTACAAAATGAAATAGGTTCTTATGAGCATAGTTATTTTCATGTGTCAAGCTTGTTAAAAAATGAAACAAATCCCCTTTCAATTAGAGTCTTTGATTAGATCTCATAAATTTCCAGTTGAGTCTTTCACTTAATCTCGTAAATGAACCTTCATTCCATCCACCTGTTAGTACCCAATAGTCTACTTAGGTGCATGAAATGAAGCTTGGGGGGAATGTACCTCGAATTGAGTCATTAAGCTGGGGGCATGCAAACTTAATATTTTTTTCAATGTTTCAAGCTTGTGTAAAAATGAAACCACTTTCAAGTAGTTCCATGTTTCAAGCTTCTATAAAAATGAAACCATTCCCATTTTATCCCTAATGATTGCCATTTTTATCAGCCTATTTTTTCGAGGTGAGCCTTGGTTTTCCCATTCCATCATCACCATCTTCTTGGTCGGTCATATGATTTCACTTCGTGTTTACCCTTTCCTAAGGAACCACTGCGATGAGTGGTATTATTAGCCAACTTCTTAACCTTTGTGTGTTTTGAGCAGTTCCATCATGAACGGAACTAGTTGCTACTATTTATACCACTCGTTCCTCCAGGAGGAGTCCTCTTTTAGCTCTTTTTAGACTCCTAAAACATACAAATATTTTCGATCACTTGTCTTTTCGAACTCATTAAAGTAAATGAAAAGATGTCTACTCAATATAAGTTTAACCCTTTTCCGGACTGAGATAGACTAACTACGAAAAAGGAATACCTTGTTCGAACATCTCTAAAAGGTTCTATTGGGTATTATTTTCTACCTTTTCAGACCTAAGGGACTACCTACGAAAAGGGGCATTTGGAGTTTTCTTTTTCACCTCTTTTTCAAAATCTCTAAACATGAAAAAGATGTCAAGTTTTACCTTCGGTAGACTCGTAAAAGCATCAAGCGTAGATGGAATCGTCTATCATGACCGGGCCAAACCACTCATTCTCAGGGTTCGTTAAATATACTTGGAGGGATTCATCCGAAGGATGAACTTACAGGTCAAGCATATGTTATCCTCCTCCATCTTGTTAAAAAAAATAAAGCGATATTGACCAATATGGTTGGGGCAATTTGGAAAACAAGGGATTCCACTTTGCTAATGGTGGCAAGTCACTCTTAAACATGACACTCTTCCACTTCATCTCCATGACTATTGGGTTGGGTAATTTTCTTTCCTTTTGGTTATCATACTGTTTTTAGAGCCTCCATTTCGGTTTTGTGTCAATGCTACCAACTCCATTCATTGTCGTCAGTGTTTTCAAGAGAAGTCATTCATTTGATCTTTGCTACAATACTCTTAAGCCTTCATTTCATGTCTACCTTTCCTGATCTTCCATGTTAGCATCATTCTGATTATTCTGTCTCAATAGTCATACCCATTTCATATCATTGATGTGGGATATATCAAGGCCCTCTTGCAACAGGCCGCTTCCTGTTGACATCAACACATCATCTAGGAAATTGACTTAGAAACACCCCTTGGTACCTTGGTGATTGCATACATCAATGGAAAGTTTCCTCTCTCTCCAAAATAGGTTTACATCAATGGCCTTTGACTGAAATATTTTTTGTGGTGTTAGACATCAACTCATTCATTCACACCATATGAATTGTGCTATAGTACCTTGATATCCATTAACGTCATCGGTGGTTTCTCTCACGTCTGTTAATGACTTACATCATTGGCCGGTAATTAGATGGTGTCTACCATGTTTGACTCCATCTCATTGATTCACATGGTTAGACTCATACATTGGTTGGTCGTGTGAATGAGATAGAAGACCCCATATCTAGTTTCTACCATCCAGGCTGCGATTTCAGGATTATACAAAGATCACAATGTATGATGGTCATGATCATATAGACAATCATCCATTCATGGGTCCACCAGTTGCATCTGTGGACGCGTATTTTGATCATTTTACATGTTATGTTACCTTGTGAGTTGAGTATGGGTATGCCTCCCACATCAAATAAGTATGTCATGTTATAAATGTATTGTAATAGATGAAGCTTGTTGGTTGTCCTTGATCCCAACTTGTCACAAGGTAAACAACTTCAATGATCATTCATCACCTCTTAATTTGCACTTTAGGGGGCATTTTATTATAGGTCATTTTTTCACATCCGATCAGTGAGCCTCCTAATGGGATCAATCAACATCCTTTTCTCCCTTGTCACCATATTTTACAAAGCCCTAAGCATGTTCCCTTCATCCCCTAGATTTTTATCCATAACATGCCTCATCTGAGCCAGTTTGAGGACCAAACCTCCCTGTAAGTCTACTGGGGTGCATTCACTTACAGGTTGCTCCATTATTGCCCGTGTTGGTCACTAGTAGGTTTCTCCCCTTTGCACCTGCGTTGGTTCTAGAAATCCAGTAGAATGATCGAGATTTCGGAAGCTTCCCCTTTTAAGAGTTTCCAGAAGTTGTTTCAACTACTTACCTTGGATAAAACTTTTAGATCTTATCCTTCCCTACATTGGAGCTTTCACCACTTATCCTTTGATCCTATCCCTCCATCAAAGGTGTATCTCTTACCCTAAATTGGTAATTGGATAAGAAATTCCAACTTACCATACTTCTCTATATATTCCCAACCTTCTATGTGGTTTGGGGTTGGATTTTGGAGAGTAATTATGCCTTTATGCTACTATAATGAGTGGTCATCATCTCATGTATTTAGGGTGATTGGAGGTGCATATTGTGACAAGGAAAGGATAAGTCAACAACTTGGAGGATATCTTCTACAAGATCAACTGCTACTTATGGTTGCAATCTCCTTCCATTTATATTAATGCAATGAATTCATTTTTTTCCTATATGTGATGTTGTTATTTCATATATTTCAATACATGTTGATCTATTGAATGGATTATTTAGATGATACTGCATAGATCTTGTAGTTTCTTGGTTTGTGTTATCTGACTGTGCGAGTTTAATTTTGAAATTCGGAGCTGGACTTGGAGCTTCCAAGCTAAAGAAGGAGCGAAGTGCACGAAGGATTCGAGGTAGGAATCACTCTGTCATCTATTTACTTTAAGGAAAAGCATTGTGTTCCTTGTCTCTTTGTTGTTCTAGGTTATCCACCGACCTAGGGGAGATACTTTTGTTTGCAATTGTAAATCCCATATAACAAGAAGTTTGGAAAGGTCATGGTGAATTGTTTATATCTCAGGGAAGTATGCCTCTAAAATACTTCATAGATTTCACATGGAGAATTGTATACCCATTGACACACCTCTAGCTACATACTGGAGGAAGGAGAATGCCACTTCAGGTGAAGAGGTTAATGCTACCATTTACAGACAGCTTGTGGGGTCTTTGATGTATCTTGTGAACACAAGAACCGACATGTGCTATGAAATAAACCAGCTTAGTCAAGCTACGACGAGGCCTACCAAGTTGTATTGGAAGGAAACAAAGCATGTGTTACAGTACCTCATAGGCACTACCGAGTATGGATTATGGTACATGAGGACAGAGGGAGTGAAGCTTTAAGGCTTCACCGATGTAGATTGGGAAGGGAGCCCATCAAACATGAAAATTACTTCAGGTTCTATCTTCAATGTTGGTTCCACAACTATTTCCTGGTATAGCAGGAAGTAGAGCTCTGTTGCACTCAACTCAACAAAGACTGAATACATGGCTGCAAGTCAAGAAACATGTGAGGCCATATGGATGAGGAAAATATGTGTGGGTATTTTCAGTCAGGAGATCGATTTGACAATGATATATTGTGATAATCAGAGTTGCATTAAGCTCTATGAGAATTCGATATTTCACGACATGTCCAAGCACCTTGATATCTAGTATCATCACTTGTAGGACCGTGAGCAGAGGAGAATTATGTTGCTACAATACATTCAAACTAAGGAGAAAGATGTTGACATATTAACAAAGGCATTGTTAAGAGGTAAATTCAAATTCCATAGGTGCAGGATAAGGGTGGTCAAAAATCCCTTTCTTACTAAGAGGGAGCGTTTAAAAAATGTAGCAAGAAAGGCTCAATTTGACTTTATCCTTAGTCAAATTGAGTAAAATTGAATTTCCACGTCAGCGAGACAACTTGGAGGTAGTTAACTAGTGTAACATGGATCTTGTCACTCAGTTAACTCAGTAAATTTGAGTTAGAGGCCTTGGAGTTTAGCTATGCATGTGTGATTGCTAAATTTTAGTAATAAAGTTCAATTATTCATTAGGGGAATTTTGAGGTCTAAAATGGGCCTCCTAAGGAAATTATAAAATAATAGTGGAAATAAAAAAACAAGATTAGATTATATCATCAAATTTTAGAGGGAAAAAAGAAAAAAAAAATTCAACTTATCTCCCTCTGGGTTTACTCGGATTTCAAGTGGCAACACTCGTTGGATGCAGAATTTGATTCCTCATCCAAGGAGTTCCCATGTTGCATATTTTTTATGGACCCTACTACACGAAAAATGAGAAATACATGAACAACGTGATTCGAGAAATGAGAAATACATGAACAACGTGATTCACATTGTTCATGTATTTCTCATTTTTCGTGTAGTAGGGTCCATCAAAAGTATGCAACATGGGTAATCCTTGGATGAGGAATTAAATTTTGCATCCAACGAGTACTCCCGGTCGAAATTCGAGTAAAACCTTAGGGATATAAGTTGAAAATACAAGTTGAAAAAGTGGTTTTATTATTTTATTATTTTTTTACTCCGAAAATGGTGAATCATCCCCCATGGTTGAGGACATCATCTTGAATCCTATTGGTGCTTATAAAGTTTATTTTGGTTGTACATTTTTCTTAGGAGGTCTATTTTAGATCTCAAAATTCCCCTTAAGTTCGATTGTATTCAGTTAACTGACCTTTAACTATTAATAGAGTTAGTTGAAGATCAATTGTCCAATGGGACAATAGTATAACTCATAGATCTGTTATTTAACTGATCAATCAACCCAAAATAGCTAATGCATGTAAGGAATTCGAATTCCTTAGCTGAAGTGGAGATGACAAGACAGTGTAACATGAGTTATATACTAGTTTGAGCGTACAAATGTTGCATGAGTTAAGGATATCAATCCTTAAGAATTGCACAATTAATTAGGAGGAAATTACTATCTTTTAGTGGCCAATTTCCTCGGGAATTGCACAAGGAAATAAGAGGCTTGATGAGAAAATAATTGGCTAACTGTTTTCCAGAGTTTTCCATTGAGTAGAGAGAATAGTTATTATTTTGCAGGCTGAGCTCAGAGCTAGAGCTAGTAATTGTAATAGCTTCTCTATCCAATTTATTAATGTAAAGACGCTTGAGGGGTTTTTCCTAGTTGGGTTCCCCTAGAAATCACTGTGTATTTTTGTTTTTTCTTATTTCATGTTTATGCATGTTGTTTTAAATTGTGATTTCCATTCTGCAGATCAATAGAGTAGAATTGTGTCTCTTGATTTTAGTTTAATTTATTAAGAAGTTGCAATTTATATTAAATTTCTATAGTCCTTAGAGAAAATGATGTCATGAAATTTGTTCAAGGGAAAGTTCCAGTACCAAATGAAGAGAATGTGCAAGAAATGGAAAAATATGAAAAAGGGGAGATTAAAACTCAAAGAATTATTTTTGAGTCCATCAAAGACCACCTTATCACTTTTGTATTAGAGTTGTCTACATCTAAAGAATTATATGATACTTTGGTGAAATTGTAATCTGTTAGTACAACAGGTCACACGATTTTCTTGAGAACTCAACTATATCAATAAAAAATGTCAAAAGAAGACACTAACTTATATTTTCATGAAAGTATCAAAAATAAAAGATCAACTTCAAGACATTGGTGAGAAAATATTTGACTTAGAATTAATCACAGTGGCAATTAGTTCCTTACCAACAAGTGGGATGGTTTTGAAAGAAACATTTGTGCAAGAAAAGAAGCCCCATCATTTGAAAGAATTATGGGCTCAATGTTCAACAAAAGAATCTAAAATAAAGGCTAGAAGTTACTCTCAACTTGACGATGAAACTTCTTAAGCCTTTGCAACTACATCAAAGAAGAATTTTGATAAGAAGAAGAAAAAAAAGATAAAGACATGTCCAAAGTCTAGTGATTTGGTTGTCATGAATATGGACATTACAAAACAAATTGTCCTAATAACCCTAAGAACAATAAAAGGAAGGAAAAATCTGAAGCATTAATACTGAAGATGAAGAGCCTTCAAAGAAGGAAAAGGAATATCCTAGAGATCTCTATTATTGAGAGATCATGGATTTCATGAATGGTGTATCATAAAGTTTAGAAGATAATCAAGAACGTAAATGAAACTTGAAGACATGTTTAAAATGATAGTTATTTCCCTCATTAGAATTAGTGGAAAGAGGGAATATTAGAGCAACTTAGTTTACACAATCAAGTTTGAAGGTTCATCACAAGAGAAAGATTGTCTAAACTAAAAGAAGCCACAACCTCTATAAGATTTTATCCAAGAGTTAAAGGAAAATTTTCATGGAGTTCTTTCAGTGTTGGAGCAGACCGATATAGAGGAGCTTAATGGCATAATTAAAGGGTACTTTTGTACATGCATGGAGTTGATAATTCTATGTGAATAGGATGCAAAAAAATATGTCTTATTACAGGTGGAGCAAAGGCCTAATTGGATTTGATGTCAAAATTGGAACAAGACACTGGGCCATATTCTCCTAGAGTGATAGCGCAAAAGAGGGGATTGTAAGAAGAGGATTGGTGCAACCATAGAAGGAAATTTTGGCCAAAGAAAAAGAACAGGATTGTAGGGTCACAGGATGCCCTAACCAGGGGGCTGAAATTCCTAATGAAAGTTCAAAGGATGATATGTTTTGAAGGAAAATAGAAAGTATCTTTTTGACATAAGTACATCCTTCTATGGTTAATGATTTTGTTAGGTAATGGTCCAGTTTTAGGATAGATTTATACAGTTGTACCATGGATTCTAGATAGTAGTTAATGTTTGTCCTAGAAAATGTGTTTTGTGTGAAGAAGTCATTGTTGTATGGGCTACAAACAGTGCCCTAGATGAAGTGATTCTTGTGTGCTAAATCACAGTCAAAGGGGTTGTCCTAAGATTGCCTAGTACAATAAATATTGTCATTGACCATTTTGTTACATATCTTCAATAGGCCTACCAATTGGATTAATCAACATCCTTGAACACTTTGTCATAATCCCTTCACAAATCCCTAAGCATTACTTCTCCAAAAAATCTGAGTTTCTAAGACAATTAGCTCAAAAACACTGTTTTAGCCCAAATGAGGTTGTTTGCCCAAACATTAACTGGGGGTGTTAAGAAATGGTTCAAAGCTTTACTAGCTAACCATATTTCAGATTTAGCAGCTTTTCATAGATTATTCATTGATAGATGGGAGAGAAAGAAAAACCCTCTCAAAGCTTTACTAGCTAACCATATTGCAGATTTAGCAGCTTTTCATAGATTATTCATTGATAGATGGGAGAGAAAGAAAAACTCTCTGCAAATACTTTTTGAACATGATAACATTAGAAGAGCTCCTAATGAGTCAGTTTAGGATTATTGTACTAGGTTCAATAGCATATACAATGCAATCCCTGCTAATATTAAGCCTCCACCTGACCTAGCATTAATCAAATTCCCTGATGGTTTTGACACTAACATGTCATACCAGTTAAGGGAAAGAAACCCTGAAACATTGGAACAAATGCAAAGTAATGTTGTTAGTGTAGAAGCCAACCTATTAGCCAAGAAAGCTAGAATGGGAAATGAAAAGAGAGTTGTAATTAAAGAGGAAGCTTCCACTTTTGATGGAAAAATAGATAGTTTAGCAAAGAGTGTAGAGAGAATAATGGATAGATTAGAAAACATGGAAAGAAAAACTCAGCGGGAAAACCAACAACCACCCCCAATAAGAAACCCTAACTTCAGGAAGAATCCTAATGTTGGAAAGAATGCTATACCAGATCAGCAAATTAGGCCTCCCTTCTAGGAAAACTATATTGAGGGTTCATAGAGCCATGAAGGAGAGGATGACACCCAAATAAACTTATTAGGACTGAAAAATGAAGATGATGTTTTTCTTACTCAAGAAGAACAAGAATTGTATATGCTGCAATAATTGCAATTAGAATCTGGGGAATCCTTCAACTTTAAACAGGGTTATGAGTCAGCTATATATGAAGTTCACAAATAGTATAGCTTAAGAAGAAAAAAGAAAAATGAAGCTCCCACTAAAAGATCAATCCAAACCCAAACTAAAAAGATAACAGAAGCTCCTGCCACTAAAATTTTTCAAATCCTTCCTAGGGGAACACAAGAGACTTCTACCCCAAAAATTTTAGATATAACCTCCACTGAAACTCAAACTGAAACAATTACTGAAATCAATCCAAACAAGAGAAATCAAAGCAAAACAACTGAAACACAGACTGAATTACCTAGTACTGAGAAACAAGATAAAAACACACAAACTACATTTGTTAAAGAAGATCTCATCCAAACAAACAAAGCTCAACTCCCTTTCAACCTCAAGACTGAAATAGAAAAATTGAAGATATCAGTTCCTTTGACCGAATTAGTAAAGAATGAATCATATAGATCACAGATAACTGAAACTTTAAATATAGGAGAGGGAGAAGATGTTGTCAATTTGAATGATGATCAACCTAAGTTATTGTTTGGCCCTGAGGTGAATGGTACTCATCAGCAAGGGGGAATCCCTCCTTTCTACATTAGCCTAAACATTCATGACAAAATATTACATAATGCTATGCTAGACTCAGGGGCATCCCATAACTTGATGCCAAAATCAATCGTGGAGGGACTGAACTTAGATATCACTAGACCATATAAGGATTTGTTTTCCTTTGACTCTAGTCAAGTTAAATGCCTTGTCTTGATTAAAGATTTATGTGTAACTCTAGTCCAATGCCCAGCAAAGAGTATTGTGATGGACATAGTAGTTGTAGACATCCCACCCAAATATGGAATGTTGTTATCTCGCTCATGGGGAGAAAAATTGCAGGGATCCTTGCAGTTAGATATGTCATATGCCACCATATCTATTTTTGGCCAACAAAGAAAATTGTATAGAGAGACCTTGATGAAATACATGGTGAGTAGTGCTAAAAAACCACAAAATTTCCCTATATACTCCATGCATTCTGATATGGACTCTTTCATCTTGTACAATTCAGACCATGACAAAAAGGAAATCACAGCTGAAGAACAGAAATACAAAACAACTGACAGTGAAAACATTTTTCATGAGTCCCTATGGCACCTAGATTTTGATGGATCCATGAATAGGTTAGGGGCAGGTGCAGGAGTATGGATCCACAATATGGAGAATAATCATGTTGAAGGTCATGCATTTAGGTTAAATTTTAAATGCACAAATAACATGGTAGAGTATGAAGCTCTGATCTTAGGTTTACAAATGGTTAGAAAACTTGGAGCCAAGAGAGTTTCTATACTTGGAGACTCAAAATTGATTATTAAACAAATTAATGGTGAATACTGTGTAAACAATCCCAGACTGAGTCAATATAGAGAGACTTTCCTAGATTTGATCAAAGACCTTTTTGAGACAAACGTTGCCACCATTCCTCGAAAACTAAACATGCAGGCCCATAGTCTAGCCACTTTTGCTAGCACCTGCAAATTTCCCTTTCAACCCAACCATCAGTACACTGCAGAAGTGAGACATAGGCCTGTCATACTAGACAATTTGAAGTATTGGCAGATTTTCTCACAGGATTCCCAAATTTATGACTTCATGAATGCTGAAGGTAAGTTTAAAAATTGTAATATAGATACAAACTATACAGTAGACAATGACATAGATAGTGGGATAGATGTAAATATTAGATATAGGTAAACCTACTAATTTCACTAGATTAGAAGTAGATAACTTAGAAAATGTAGAAATAGAGAAAATAATGAATGATGATCCTAAAATTCTTAATCTTAAAAATAATTTTTTGCTTAAGGGATTAGTCCCATTAGAAGATTTGTTTGACTCAAACGATGTAGCTAGGAAAACGAAAATGGAGCCTTTGAGAGCAGATATAGAAAAATGTAATATAGGAACTAAGGAAAAACTAAAACTCATTAAAATATCAAAAGCCTTACCTCCAGAGGAAAAGGTTAAATACATAAATATGTTTAAAGAGTTTCAAGATGTATTTGCATGGAGTTATGAAGACCTAAAATCTTATGACACCAACATAATTCAACACAAGGTACCTATGAAAGAAGATCATAAACCTTTTAAATAGAAACTTAGGAGAATTAATCCAGTTCTTATGCCATCTATTGAGAAATAAGTTAAGAGAATGTATGATGCCCAAATCATAGCTCCCATTAGATATTCAGATTGGGTTTCAAACATAGTCACTACTAGGAAAAAGACTGGAGAAATCAGACTATGTGTTGATTTCAGACTTTTGAACAAGGTCTCATTGAAAGACAAGTGTCCTCTACAAAAAATGGACCATGTCCTTCAGAGGGTATTAGGCTCATCCATAATTTCACTACTTGATGGATTCTCTGGATATAACAAGATCTTAGTTCAACCAGAGGACCAAGCCAAAACTACATTTACTACTCCTTAGGGTACCTTCATGTATTTGAAGATGCATTTTGGATTAATGAATGCAGGAGAAACATTTCAAAGAGCTATAGATATAGATTTGTTACACTAAAATTTGTCACCATGACTATTTGCAGTTAGTATGGCTCCATCAACTTTCATACTATCCTCCTTGGCAAGCCTCATACCTCTGCTCTCCATGTCAAACTTCAAGAAAGAGAGAAAGTCATTAAAAATCTATATATCTCTGGGTACGCAGTTTCTCTTAGCCTTACCTGCGTGTACGCACTCCAAGTTCACAATACCTGCGTACTTGTACGCTCTGTATGTAAAACAATGGGTGCGTACTCCTGTAAAGGTCAAAAGGCGCAAGTTTCACTCTAAAAAAGTTACTTGTGGTCATTTCTAGAGCCTTCTAGAAGCTTGTTTGACGTGTATGAAGCGCCTCTAGATGGTTCATGTATCCCTACCAAAGAGGAACTTATCCCATCAAGAGGGGAGCTATCCCATCCAAAGAGGGGCTTCTCCCATTGATGGTGGACCTGAATAACTTCCTCTAGAGCACTATAAATACAGGCATTGGGCCAAAGGGAGAAGAGGTTGAAAGCTGAACATTCCTAAGGGTAGATGCTACTGGAATTAGGACTCCCTTGTAAAGCTTGAGAGGAGAGATTCCCATCCTTTCCTAGCCTTATTTGAGAGCGGGTGAGCTGATCAAAGTAAAGGAAAACTCTTGCTGGACCCTAGGAGGGACTTGCACAACACCAAGGCTTAGGTTGTAATGGTTCCTTTTGTTACCTTTTAATGCAAATGAACTTATTTTTCTCAACAGATTGTTATTCATGGTTTGTTTCATATACTCCTTGGTCTATATGATAGATATGTATTGTTTTATGAGTTTATCAGGTGCTATTTAATCTTTTGGCTTGTTAGTGAATGCAGGTTTCAAAGAGAAGGAGGAGCTCATCCGGATCGGCGAGGCTGGACTACTACAAAGCGTTGGACTAAATGTATGTTAAAGATCCCCTGATTACTTGTATTTGCAATGCATGTTTAGAGAAAGGTAGCTTTATTTGTCTTGTTTGTCACTAGAAAGCTTTTGCTTCTAGGGAGGTCGGTTGTGTCCGCACTAACGTCTCTTTCCGCATGACAAAATGGCGACTCCGCTGGGGATTCCATTAATGTGAATGTTTTTTCCTTTGAATGAACTTTTGATCTGAGAAAAGTTATTTGTTTTCTAGTTTTTGGCTGTCTGGTTGTGTGTTTGGGTTGGCTAGCTTAGGGTTAAATTAGATTTTAGCTTTTCTTTGTTTTGCTAGAAGTACGCAGCCTCTGAGTGGAGCACAGTGTGTACCTGTACGCACTGTCGCTTTGTGCACAGAGCGTACCCACACCTGTGTAAACAGGTCGCCTGCGTACCCCTGTCAAAACTAAGAAAATTTCATTTTCTTCTTTTTTGCCTTTTACATTTTGTTTTTAATTTGTTTTTTCTGCCCAGATCCATTAGTTTTCTGCCATAAATCTTCACCTAAGCTTGCTCTGTCAGTGTCGAGGGTTTTAGTGAAATTCATAGGAATTTTACCTTAGGGTTTCATTTTTAACTGGTGCTGTAGTGACTTTGGCGTTAGAGGTTGTCAAACTTTGGATCTCCTTGGTTTTGTTCAGTCCTCTTAGGAGTCGGACTTGTTATAGATTTCACCCTTGTGAGAGACCTACCTTTGTGTCTTCTCTTTGCGAATCTCAAAAAGTTTGTTGTTTGAACTTTGAATTTTATTCTTGAGAAAAGAACAAAAAGATTTCGATTTTTGTTTTTGGCTAGTTTTTGGTTCTGCATTAACTAGTCCTTAGTTACATTTTGACTGAGTAAAACATCCAGGAATCATCTTTAGTAAGCTTTTGACTCGTTAGATTTACTTTTAGGTGCTTTTATCTTAGATTTGTTTTTGAGTGAAATTGAGTTTATTTGATTGCCATAGCTTTTTTAACTTTGATTTTTGTTAAAGTAAGTTTTACATGCTTTATTAATTAGGAAAAAATACAAAAATATCTTTTGAAGGAAAGTTTGCTTTGGTAGCATTTGTGTCTTTGAAAGAAAAAGGAATTTTCGTGAAGTGATTAGTGGTCATGTGTTGTATGTTTTGAAAAGATAAAGAGTTTGTTTCCTGTAAATATGTCTGGTCAGTCGTCTGTGTTCACTCAATCTCCTGAATCTTTCTTGTACGGTGGTCCTTCTGTTCCCTCCGGGTATCAGTCACTTTCTGGTACTTTTGCGGGAGCATCTCCTCAACCCATTGAACATGGGTTATTAGCTGGAAACAATGGTAATAAACCATTGGGTGTAGGAGACATTTACATGATGTCAGGTTCAGTTCTCGGTTCTCAACCTCAAGGTGGTCAATTACCGCCTGGGGGGCAGCCTCAATTAACGCCTGGGGGGCAACCTCAAGGTACACAAATTGCGTCTGGGGGGCAACCTCAAGGATAGTATGTACCCATAGTACAATACATTCCTCAAGGTCAACCCCAGCCTCAATATGTACCCCAGGGGAAACCTCAGTATCAGTATTTACCTCAAGGGTATCAACCTCAAGGTCAAGGTCAACCCCAGTATCAATATTTAGCTCAAGGTTATCAACCTCAAGGTCAATACTCGAGTCAAGGTTATCAACCACCTCAAGGTCAATCATATGTTCAAAGTACGGGAACTGTGCCTTTCAGTTATCAATCCTATCCTCAATCCGGTTATGGATCTCAATATCCTCAACCTGTCATGGGTCAATACCCCGGAATGAACATAGTGTGGGATCCATCGTAAGTTCAACAGGTATTGCAGCCAAGTGTACAGTTGTCATCTCAAGCTGGACAACCCTTAGTTGCTGGTCCATCCCAGCAACCAGTCCAGTCTAATGTTCAAACTTCTGTACCTTCGGTAGTTTCTCAGCGCCAATTGCACCTAGTACTCCATCTCAAACAACGGCTGCTGCAACTACCGCAACATCTGCTCCTTCCACCACACTTGCTTCTGGAGTATCGACAACTCCGGTTTCTACTGTCTCTGCAACTACTCCTCAGACATCTTTACCATTGTCTGGATCTACGATTCAAACTTCGGTTCAGATGCTTGCAGGACAACCTGGTTTAAGTACGGTTGTCACTAGTCAACCACAATTCACTTATCAACCGTACCAGGGACAGTACCAATACGGTCCTGCTGTCCAACAGCCGGTTTACCAGTATCAACCGTATCCTGGGTACACTTATCAACAACCTCAGCAACCCCAATATGGTCCGGTTAATCCTGGTTTTCCAGGAGGATATAATATCCCGAATGCGATTCCTATTCCAAGTTATCCTGGGTATCCTCCTCCTGGGACTAGTCTTGTGACCCAGAGTTTTAGGGATCCTAATCGGCAATTACCGTTTATCGCAACTTTGGATTTACCAGACTTGTCGCGCCTAACAAATGATCCAATACAATATCTTCTGTTCTGGCCGCCAATGCCAAATAAGTTGCCCAGTGATATACCCAAGTTCGGAGGTAAGTCTGGAGAGGATCCGTCCAATCATGTGATGAATTACCACCTCTGGTGTGCTTCAAATTCCATCTCGGATGATTCGATCCGCTTACGTCTTTTCCAGCGTACGCTCATTGGTCTCGCGGCCAAGTGGTACATTGAGTTACCACGGGCCTCTTTTTACAATTTTAGTCAGTTAGCTACCTCGTTTCTAACTCATTTTCAGTTGCCGGTCAGATATGATAACGACACGGAGCTACTAACTTCACTAAAATAGTCGACGTCCACTTATATTTCCGATCATATCCATGAATGGAGACGTCGACGGCGATTAGTGAAAGTTTTTATCCCGGACCAAATCTTAGCTGAATGGTTTGTTAAATCATTATTACCGAAGATTACTGAAGATGTAGCTAAGGCCGGAGTAGTTACTAAAGAGCAAGTAATTGCTCAAGCGCAGTACCTTGATTTAGTTTACACTCAGTCAGGTACGTTACATGAAAAGATCCCAGATCTTCCAAAGTCAAATCAAATCGCTGCTGCTCCTTCGGGATCTCATGCTGCTGATGGCATGATTGGTACGGTAAATACTAAAAGCAAGAAGAAATCTTCAAAGAATTCTTCGCCCATTATAACCTTACCAGATTCCCCGACAGGAGAGTCTTCTCCTAAAATTTCCGCCGATATTCACGTTGTAGAGTCATCTACGGCTAAATCAAAAAACGGTGGGAAGAAGAAGGGTAAGAAGAAGGGTAAAGCAGACAAGACTCCAAAGGAGAAAACAGAAAAGTCGGAAACCAATGACGAAAAGCGCAAACCTCGATATCCTTGTCTAATTTGTGAAGAGGATCATTTTACAAGAGATTGCCCCCATCGGGCCGAGGTTGTGAAAATCGTCAAAGGTTCCTCAACTCCTGCTGTTTTGAAAGATCCATTTCCAAAGTAGGAGAGTAAAATGATAGGTTCTTCCTCGAGTGCCACTGAAGAACCCATATTGATGATGTCTCATGTAAGGATTGCGACTCGATCGCAAGATTATGGTAGTAAAAGTCCTGTTGATGGATCGAAAGAAGCAGAATCTTCTCGTTCAAATCTATCAACCTCAGCTCCCGGTTCCGATCCACTACAGATCGAGAAACCTAGCCCTGACTTAGTAATAAAACCGCCCGCCAAGGGTGTACTTCGAAGGTCTGCTTTCAATCCACAGGCGAGAGCAGCTCAGAATTACAACATTATTGAGGATTTAGCTGTTTCACCCTCAGCAATGTCGGCTTTAGCAGTGCTGCAATCATGCCCAGTACAACGAAAATTACTTTTGTTGGCTATAAGAGCTGTTGATGTTGAGGACCCGAACCTGATAATATTTGATCTAGAAAATAGTACACCGCGTCTCCCTCATCAGATGGCTTTCCAGATTCTAGTGATAGTAAAAAACAGGCCTATTCATCGGACTGTAATTGATGAAGGAGCTTCCACGTGTATTATGTCGATTCAGTGTTGGAGATCGCTTGGTTCTCCTTCACTGAACCAATCCCCGACAATTCTTAAGGCCTTTGATGGCTGTGGGTTCCATCCGTTTGGCATTTTACAGGATTTGCCTATAGGGGTTGAAGGAAAAACCGTTAGTCTGGATGTGGAGGTGGTTGATGCCCCTCTAGACTACAACCTTCTTTCGGGTCGAAGTTGGTCTTACGCTATGACAGCGGTCATTTCATCGGTCTTCAGAGTAATAAAGTTTCCACATAATGGCAAGATCGTGACCATAGACCAGCTGGCTTATTTTTCATCCGACCCAACCTCTTCAGAGAGTATCCAGCATGTCGGTAAAATGACTATCCCCTATAAGGATGTTGGCGTAGGATTAGTTAAAGATTCCGGTTTACTGGGAACTTTTCCTTTTCCTCCAATCAACGCAGACCCTTCATTAGCATTCATTCATATGATTACTTCAGACACTATTATTTACGATGATCCTTGGATTGTCCCATCTGAATTTGAGATAGACTCATTCGGTGATGCAATGCCTTTGAGTCCATATGAAATTGCTTATGAGGCAGTGTAGTCTTTTTCCGACCCAAGTTCAACCCAAATTGACCAAATGAATGTGGTCCGTGAGGAATCCCTTTTCGCGTCAACCTCGGAGTTAATAATGTTTCCCGAAGTTGTGTCATTTGACGAACAACTTTGTGAAATCCTGTGTGTAGACGATTTACCATGGGAAGATCTCCATCATAGATCTTCGTTTTTACCTGAGGATGATCGTTTTGGAAACGATTTCTCATTGATTTTTACAGCTGAATATGTCAAAGACGCTCAGAGTCCAATGAAACATCCTGATTCAGAGCTGAATTTGGGAAACGTTTCTCGCACTATTCCCATTGACATTTCAGTGAAGCCGGGAATTGTTGAACACATTCATATAGGTGCCTCGTGTTCAGATGACGAAATTCAAACATACAAGGCCCCATTTCAAGAATTCCGCGACGTGTTTGCCTGGTCCTATGAGGAAATGCCAGGAATTGATCCCTCCATTGTTGTTCATGAGATCAAGACTTACCCGTACGCTAAACCCATTCGGCAACGTCTGCGTCAGATACACCCTCGGAAAGCGGCTGCAATCAAAGCAGAAGTTGAGAAGCTGTTGAAAGCAGGTTTCATTTATCTGATCCCATTAACGGATTGGGTATCGAATATTGTTCCAGTTAACAAGAAGCAGGGAACAATAAGGATATGTATCGACTATAGGGATATCAATCGTGCTTGTCCTAAGGACAACTATCCAACGCCCTATATCGATCAAATAATTGATGATTGTGCCGGTAGTGAAATATTTTCCTTTATGGATGGTTTTTCCAGTTACAACCAAATCAATATTCTACCTTCCGATCAACCAAAAACGACTTTCATTTGTCCATGGGGGACATTTGCTTATTGCAAATTACCTTTTGGGCTTAAGAATGCCGGATCCACTTTCCAAAGGGCAATGTCTTATGCATTTCATGACATCAAGCACATTGTGCAACCGTATCTCGATGATTTGCCCGCTCACTCCTTACGTCGAGCTAATCACCTTGTCCATTTACGAGCAATTTTTATGAGGTGTAGGCATTATCGTATACGGTTGAACCCACACAAATGTGTCTTCTGTATAGAAGTGGGATGATTGCTGGGATTTTTAGTTTCAAAAGCTGGCATTCGCGTCGATCCCTCGAAGGTCGAAGCTATCATCAAATTGCCTCCTCCTTCGAGTTTGCGCCAACTCCAAAGTTTGCAAGGGAAAGAAAACTTTTTACGCCGATTCATTCCTAACTACGCCGAGATTACCAAGGGTTTTACCCGGTTGTTAAAACAAAATGCTCAATTTTCTTGGGATGAGATAGCTCAGAAATATTTTGACCCATGCACCGTTGCTGCATCCTCCCAACTACAACTAGGATTACTTGTTGTACCTCGCCGCCGCTCATTCCACCATTGGAATGGTCTTAGTACAGGAAGATGAATTCGAAACGGAACATGTGATATATTATCTTAGTAGGACGTTAAATCCCACTGAGCTTAAATATTCGCATGTGGAGAAATTGGCCCTGGCAGCTGTTCAGGCTGTCCAGCGTTTTCGTCATTACATTCTTCTCCGTAAAACTACAGTCATTTCGGATTGCAACCCTATGATCTATATTTTGACTAAACAATTGCTAGGGGGCAAGTACTCTAAATGGATTGTTATCTTGCAAGAGTTTGACTTGGAGTTTGAAAAATCTAAGTCTAAGAAATCTTTAGTTTTTGCGGAATTGATGTGTGACTTCCCGCGTGCTGACACGGAAACTGTGGCAGAGGAACCCATTGCGGACGAATCTCTGTTTCTCATCAGCACTTTAGATCCGTGGTATGGGGATATAATCGTCTATCTCCAAACCCAATCCTTTCGGCCCGAAGCTTCAAAGTCGGAATGTCAGAAAATTCGATTCCAGTCCCAACAGTACAAAATTATTGGAGAATACTCTTTATCGTCGTGGGGCGGACTTGGTTTTTCGTCGCTGCTTAACTCATGAAGAGGCAGAAAGGGTTATGAATGACTGTCATTCTGGAGCATGTGGCGGTCATATGTCTGGGTATGCCACAGCTCAGAAGGTGTTGCGTGCTGGCTATTTCTGGCCGTCCATGTTTAAAGATTGTATCATTGCGGTCCGAAAATGCCACAACTGTCAAGTGTTTGATCGCAAGATGCGCGCACCACCTGCTCCTCTCCAACCTATAATTTCCGTTGGTCCTTTTGCTAAATGGGGTATCGACTTTATTACATGTAACCCTCACTCGGATGGGGGGCATGCGTATATCATCCTTGCGGTTGATTATTTTACTAAGTGGGCCGAGGCGATGCCTACATTCGAGGCAGACGGTAAGACAACTGCGATTTTCGTATTCAATCATATTATTGCTAGGTCTGGTGTCCCAGAAGCGATAATCACTGACCATGGGCGCCATTTTCAAAACATTATGATGACAGAACTTACAAGCCAGCTTGGTTTACGCCATGATAGTTCTACTCCTTATTATCCTCAAGCAAACGGTTTGGTTGAATCCATCAAAAAAGTTCTAGTTATCATGATCCGACGAATCATTGGTCGAATTGGAACAACATGTTATTTTCAGCGCTTTGGGCGTACCGAACCTCAATGAAAACATCAACAGGGTTCACTCCTTTCCAACTAGTTTATGGTTTGGAAGCAGTGTTGCCCATTAATGCGAAATCCCATCACTTCAAATGGCTATCGAATTACTTCCAGCTACTTCCGAAGAGGAGAAGCATCTATTATACTTAGCTAAATTAGATGAGACTCGACGTGACGCTGCTTTGGCAATCGAGATGATCGCAACGTAACCCCTCGTAATTTTTCGGAAGGAGACCTAGTGCTATTATATGATCAAGCTAACGATAAATTAGGTGGTGGAAAATTCGTTCCTATGTGGCATGGGCCCTACATTGTCAAGCGAAAGCTAGCAAAAGTGGCCTATGAGCTGGTAGATTTTGATGGGGACTCTTTGGGTAAGCCCAGAAATGGACTTTACCTAAAGAGGTATTATGCTTAAATGATGGGTATGGAGATTCAGTTAGGTTAATTTTTCTTTCTAGCTGGTGTGTTTGTTAGTTTAGACAGTGTGCTTAGCTTAGAAAGTGTGTTTTCGTCGTTATTCTGGCTTATCTTGGTTTTACTCTTGATATTGCAGATGTCGACGCCTCTCCAAACATACATTGGATTTTTTGATGGTGCTTGTCGTAGTACACAGAATATCTCTTCCGCAGCTTGGGTTATCTATTCTCCCTCTGACGAGTTAGTTTCTATGCATGGGGTGAGCCTCGATCAAACAACAAACAACATTGCAGAATACAATGCAGTGATTGAGTTATTATCTGAATCTATTTCGTTTGGGATTCGGAGTTTGATAGTGAGGTTAGATTCTGAACTCGTTGTATTATATCTTAATAGAGTATATGCCATTAGAAATCCAGTGTTATTAAGGTTATTTTTGAGAGTGCGCCTCTTGGAACGTGAATTTGATTACATTGAATATCAGCATATTCCAAGGTCATTAAATACATTAGCAGATGCAATTGCTTCTCGAATGTTAGACAGACATTTGCAATAATCATAAATGTAAATTTAAAAACATTTCATCATACATGTTTAACAAGATAAGCCGGTAATAATGATATTATATAGATAGGAGTGTGTAAAAAAATATACATCGTCTTCGATCATAGGTTGAAAAACACCTTATGATCGGCAAAAATGATAAGTACAAAAAACCAAAAATGTCACATGTGTCTACAAAAAGTGACTAGCTAATCACTGGTGGTGCTCTCTATACGAGACCACAGCCCGCGCTACCCTACACAGGAACCTCCTGAAAGGTCCTGGGACTACGACCACATAGCGCTGAAGTTGGATGGGAATATCGTCTATAGTCGTCTCTGGTATGTCCGCCGTGAGACGCTATAGGTCCTGTTCTAGCTCGGCTAAGGTCTCTGCGGCCGCATCCTATGGGGCCAGTGCTGGGGCAACTGGTACTCTTCTCTCAAATGGCCGGAGGTTGGCCGGACGCTGTGGACCTACATCTGCATTTTGAACATTGTCACTGTCAGTTTTGAGACGATATAGAAAACAAAAAAAAATTAAATAATTTAAAAACTTGTGAAAAATGAAGTACCTCTGTCGTCCCATTGTTCTCCCTGTGGAAGAACCATGTCCGGATCACTGCGAAAATCTACTCCGGCATAAGGAAAGTCCTGAATCGCAAAGACCTGGTCCTCCAACTAGTGAAAGTAACCCGTAGGAAATGGAACAACTCCCGCTCCCTCGTCAGGATGCTGGGCCATCACCGCAACCCATCGCATCAACTTTGGCTCCCGAGGAGGCCCAGCTGCAACAGTGAGATGCTGTGGGATCAACATCGGAACCCTCTCTAGGGAAAAGCTCACAACTAGAGACCCATACCCAAAGGTCTTTAATTTCTCGTTCTTTGCCCTAGTCAGTTGGCCCTTCATATTGGCCAACACAGCGTCACACCAATTGAAAATGGTGCCTCGGTAGCAATCTATCGCCATCCGCATTTGGGACTCGGTGGCAATGTGCAAGGCGGCTGCACCGTAGAGTCTGGTAACTGTAAAGGCAATTACCATAAGTTCAGGCAGGGATATGTATTTGATTTCTATCCCTTTCTCCTGGTTCTGATTGTTGCACCACTCTAGCCGGAGGCTAGCAAGGGATTGGCCACCCGGCCTAGTCCCGGACAGAGTCAGTTGCTCGCCCCTATTAGGAAAACCAGTGAGAAAATATATGTCTGAGGGCTCTATCTCGAGCTGGTGCCCTCCGATGTAGAAGCATTGATCCTGGACGTTCCACCTTTCAACGAGCCATTCTAAGAATCGCACCTGGGCCCTCATGCCAGGTATGGCCCAATATTTGTAGAGACCGCATGCCTTCACAGCATCAATGGAAGGTTGATGGTCTATTGCGACCAAATCGACATCTTCGTGTTCTCTTTCGCACCAATCAAGCATGGTGGGCAATCTACACACCAGAAAACATTCATTAGAATTCATTAAATCAAAAATTAATGGTTTGGTTTTGAGTTTTAGGGTTTTGAAATTGCTTTGCGCGGAGTACGCACCCCGCGTTTAGAAACAGAGCGTATGGACGCATCTGTTATGAAGGTAGGCTGCGTACTCCTGCCATTTTCCCATGAACGAAAATGTCGGGGTACGCAGGTCGCCCATGGGTCACCTGCGTACCCCGAAAGGCGGATCCTAAAACCCCAAAGCCCTCAAAAAATCAAACTAGGGCTTAAAATGAAATTCTAAACAGATGAAAACAAAGAGGAGGATGTTGTGAAATACCTGAAAGAGACGACACTCGGATCCGACGGTTGGATTCTCCGCAAAGTCCACGGGAAGTTTCTTGCCAAAAGCCCTTTTCTCTCCCTCAATAGTAAAATGGTAAAAATGACATGGTAAAAGGTCTTTTTATAGGTTTTTTGGATAAATGAATGCGAAGTTTGTTTATTTTTCACCATGGAAGGATATTTTTCAATGCATTTCTGCTTATCTTAAACAGGTATGAGTAATGTGTCGTTTTTGTGCAGGACAATAGGATTTTCAAGGAAAATTATCATTTTTCACGAACCAAAACATCAGAGTCATCTTTTAAGCCCTTTTCTGACTCCTAAAACATGAAAAGATTGCCGAGCGTTTCTTTTACACTCGTTAAAACGAAATTAAAAGACGGTCCCCTTATAGCTCTTTTCTGACCGTAAAAACGGGAAAAGATTGCCGGGTTTTTGTCGTTTCAAACTCGATATGGAAATAAAATGACGTGTCCTTGATCGCTTTTTACTTTTCAGGTCAGAGGCACTAATCATGAAAGTACTCCTTGGTCGCAAGACTAAGCGGTTCTCTCAAGTATTATTTTATACTTTTTCGGGCTTGGGAGACACAACTTTACGAAAAAGTTCAACCTGGAGTCTTCTTAAGTCTTTTCAGACTCTCTAAACATGAAAAATGCCGAGTTTCTCCTATACTGGACTCGTTAAAATTTCATAGTAAAGGACCTGTTCGATTACAAACAGGAACGGACCACTCCTTCTTAGGGTTCGAATCAAAACTAAGTTGGACTCATCCGAAGGGTGAGCTTATAATCAAGCATATGTTATCCTCCTCAAGCTTGTAAAAAATAAAGAGGTACTTGCCAGAAATGGTGGGGGAAAAGAGAGAAAAATGAGCCCATTTGTTATCCTTTGTCTCAGAAGAAGCCTTATTACCACTCTTGAACACGACACTTTCATTCACCTGGGTTGGGAAATCCTTTGCCTCACAGTTGATCAAGCCACATTGAAAGTCTTTAGCCGGGTATTAACTTTGGGTCAAATGTCACCAAGCCATCTGTCGTGCCGTTATGTGTTCAAGAGGTCTCTGCAATAAACATTCATCTGCAAAATACTCGTCATCCATTTTTACCATCGCTGAGTCAGTCCTTACAGCTACATTTCTTCAACTTGATCTATGATTTCGTGTTGTGGGCTTGCCTGCAACGGGTCGCTTTCTATCGACATCAACACATTATCTAGAAATATGACCTAGGAATCGTCAGTACCTTGAAGTCTACATGCATCAATGGCAGGTTTCTCGCCTTTGACGACAGTTTACATCATTGACTTTCGATCAAAGGATTCCGTGAAATGTTCGACTTCAACTCATTCATTCACATCTCATGGATTGTACTGGGTGCTTTGAGAACCATTGACATCACTGGTGGTCTCTCTCACGCTTGTTAACAGTTTACATCATTGACTGGTAATCAAGTGGTTTCTACCATGTTCGACATCAACTCATTTATTCGCATGGATAGAATCGTACCTGTTCGGGAAGTAGAAATGAAGACACTGGATCTAGTTTCCATCATCCAGGCTGCGAGGAGTTTTGTATTCATTATACAGTAGACTAATCATAAACAGATGGCTGCGTCCATACTGTGTCTACAAAAGTCTATGATTATGATGTACTGCAGAATCATTCCTGTATCAGAGCAGTAGATAGTCAATTAGTTAAAGTTTTCAATCTGAGTATGGGAATGCCTACCTGAGCGATGATATGATCATATATATGTATTTTGTGTTGAATACTTGCAGGTTTCGACTGGGCTCTCCACAAGATAATCGTTGAAATGATAAAGTACTTCACCCTTCCTAGATGATATGAAACCCTTATCTACTACAGGCTTCGCACTTTAGGGGGCAATCTGTTACACTAAAATTTGTCACCATGACTATTTGCAGTTAGTATGGCTCCATCAACTGTCATACTATCCTCCTTGGCAAGCCTCATACCTCTGCTCTCCATGTCAAACTTCAAGAAAGAGAGAAAGTTATTAAAAATCTATATATCTCTGGGTACGCAGTTTCTCTTAGCCTTACCTGCGTGTACACACTCCAAGTTCACAATACCTGCGTACTTGTACACTCTCTATGTAAAGCAATGGGTGCGTACTCCTGTAAAGGTCAAAAAGCGCAAGTTTCACTCTAAAAAAGTTACTTGTGGTCATTTCTAGAGCCTTCTAGAAGCTTGTTTGACCTGTATGAAGCACCTCCAGATGGTTCATGTATCCCTACCAAAGAGGAACTTATCCCATCAAGAGGGGAGCTATCCCATCCAAAGAGGGGCTTATCCCATTGATGGTGGACCTGAATAACTTCCTCTAGAGCACTATAAATACAGGCATTGGGCCAAAGGGAGAAGAGGTTGAAAGCTGAACATTCCTAAGGGTAGATGTTGCTGGAATTAGGACTCCCTTGTAAAGCTTGAGAGGAGAGATTCCCATCCTTTCCTAGCTTTATTTGAGAGTGGGTGAGCTGATCAAAGTAAAGGAAAACTCTCTCTGGACCCTAGGAGGTACTTGCACAACACCAAGGCTCAGGTTGTAATGGTTCCTTTTGTTACCTTTTAATGCAAATGAACTTATTTTTCTCAACAGATTGTTATTCATGGTTTGTTTCATATACTCCTTGGTCTATATGATAGATATGTATTGTTTTATGAGTTTATCAGGTGCTATTTAATCTTTTGGCTTGTTAGTGAATGCAGGTTTCAAAGAGAAGGAGGAGCTCATCTGGATCAACGAGGCTGGACTACTACAAAGCGTTGGACTAAAGGTATGTTAAAGATCCCCTGATTACTTGTATTTGCAATGCATGTTTAGAGAAAGGTAGCTTTATTTGTCTTGTTTGTCACTAGAAAGCTTTTGCTTCTAGGGAGGTCAGTTGTGTCCGCACTAACGACTCTTTCCGCATGACAAGATTTTTCCAAGGAGATCCATGACTTCCTAGTAGCTTACCAAGATGACATCACAGTCTTTTCTAAATCTGATAATGAACACCTAGATCACCTGAGAAGAGTTTTCATTAAATGCAGAAAATTTGGGATTTCCTTAAATCCTAAAAAGGCACTCTTTGGTCTAGAAGATGGTAAACTGTTGGGACATATAATATCCAAAGATGGAATTAGAATAGATCCTGCTAGAATAGAGGCCATTTTGACCATCACCCATCTTAGAAACATTAAAGAGTTACAGTCATTTTTAGGCAAGATAAATTTTCTTAGGAGATTCATTTCAAGTTTAGCAGGATTAATTAGAGAACTAAATAACATGTTAAGAAAGGAATTAGCACTTAAATGGATAATGGAGGCCAAACAGTCCTTTGAAGCCATCAAGGAAGCCCTAACCAAGACTCCAGTCCTTATAAGTCCCGATTTCCAGAAAGATTTTATAATTTTTTCTTTTGCTTCAAAACAAATTATTGCAGCAATCTTGTTGCAAAAGAATGACCAAGGATATGAACAACCAATTGCATTTTTCAATAAATCCTTAAGAGATGCCACACTCAAATACAACATTATGGAAAAACAAGCATTAGCTTTAGTAAAGGCTATTAAAGACTTTAGAGTGTACATTTTGTATTCTCACATCATTGCTTATATTCCAAATTCAGTAGTTAAGGACATTTTGACACAAAACTTATCAAAGGCCAAGGTTTAGCCAAACTTATGGATGAATTGAAATGTTAGACCCTAGATATAAATTTCATTGGTGCCCTTGATTATTAGGAAGAGATGGCGACTCCACAGATTAGTGAACCTTTTACTGATTCACCTTGGTATGCAGATATCATATTTTTATTACTAAACTTTCAAGCTCCTCTTGGTTTAACAAGAACTAAAGCTAGATTTTTGAAAATGAAGTCATTAAAATATTGTACCATAAATAATGCTTTGTTTTGGAAAGACAATAGTGGTATTTGTTAGCGCTGCTGTTGCAAAAGCATCAAAAATGGGTTCAAAATGCTCTCAAAGGCTGCGAATAAACTTATAGTCATGCCCAAGATCCATTCATGCTGTCAAAACCCTCATATTGGGCTAAAAGGTCTTCCACCGATTAAAAACTTTTGCAAGAGGAAAGCCCTTGGGAAGGCGGAAATGATCTATCGGGAGGCTTGAAACACTCCGAAACAAGCCAAATTCATAATTGCAGGCCTAGCAGTTCAAATGAGCGACAACCGTTCGATCTAGCCGATTAACGGTCCAAATCGCATCGGCGGGTCGAAATTGGAGGAGACAAATCGGCGGGTTATATCGCATCGGCAGGATGGCAGTGGCAGTGGCAGTAGCAATGATGTGGCACTTCCGATGAGCGATCGCCGATATCGCGTCAGCGTATCGCTATCGGCGTTTCAATAGGAGCATGGCCTCTGCATATATGAATGACCGTCGATGGGCCGGACCCGACGGCCATACAATGTTGTGTTCTATAGTATCTCGGGTCTGCAGTGTTCGCTGATTTCGCATCGGCATTTCGCTGTCGGGGCTGTCAAAGTGGACAAGGTCTTCACATAGGTTGTGTTCCGATCCGATGGGTCGGACCCGATGACCACAACACTCCATTTCATATTCTGTAAAGTCCGCGCCCATAGTGTTTTCAATATATTTTGTGTATTTTCTTTATATAAAGAAAATACAAAAAGAAGCTTATGGAAAGCGCCAATCGCTGATGGGGTTCGGGCCCGATAGGGTTCTAAAGGCCAAACATATATATTTCAAGTCCACCAAAGCCAATTTTTCATGTTTTGCGGCAGTTTTGCAGGTAATTGTCAAATATTAAAAACATGGGAGGGGCCTGTTTTAACGTACAGTCCAACCAAAATGCGGATCCGATTAAAAAGATATATGTGTGAGGGCCTTTGATATTCAAAAATAGTGAGGTGGGCGGTATTTCGCAGTAGCGCGAAAGTCATTAATGCAAGCATGCAGTAGTACAGTGCAGTAGGCAGCTGCCTTCAATTGACAAGTATGGCCTAACAGGAAAAAAGAAGTGCCTCAGACAGATCAACATTTATCAGTCACGATTGAGCCGTGGTTGAACCTTTGAAGTTCAGGTGAAGTATGTATGGGAGGAATGATTCAGCAGCAGCATTTAATCAGCAGTATGGCCGAGGAGGAAGCAGGACGCCGTTTATCAATGCAGAGCATTCAATGGTTATGGTTCCTTTGGTATTACACGCCACCTGCTCCAAGGAGGACTGCAGAGCTACAGAGAGGTCAAATCCATTTGCAGCACAGCCAGAATTGTATCAGCAGCCCCATGTCTGAATGTAAATGTGGTTGGTGGCCATTTATGGGCTCCTCCACGCATAGCTAACAGGGAAATTGTGTAATGAGACACCATATATACCCAAAAAATAGAGGCAATGGAGGATGAGTGTTAGATGAAGAGAACCCTGTTGTAAGGTTCAACTTCTGGAGACTGTAACTACTTTGTAACCTGCAGCGTCTGGTCTTCATTTCCAGCTAATACAAGCTTCTTTTGTTGTTTATTGCTCACTTTCCACTTCTCTTTCTTGTTCCAGGCTGTGCCTATTTGCATTTGTTCTATTGCTGTGAATGCTTAGCATCAGAGGGGCTGTCATCCCACCTCTATGTTAGGATTTAGCATGTATCATAGAACATGTGTGCAGGTTTCTGTTTTTTAATGCATAGAGAGCTGTCATCCTGTCTGTGCATTAGAAACTAGATTTACAAACCTCTTAACTGGTTGTAGCCGGCCATCACAGGGTCCTGTGCATCTGCTGGTGTGGTCAATCTTCTCCATTATCACCTTATCCTCAAACTGTGAGTAATAGGTGGTTAAAAGCCTTGTAGTCTGGGGGTGTTCATCCATGTCTAGGGTCAATCATAGTAGAAGTGGTTATCTGGCTTGAATATGCAGCATTTGTTCCATTCATCCACCATTTATCCAACTATATTTGGTTGAATTTGTAATGTTCCCGAGCATCACCGATATGCAACCTAGGTGAGTTTCTTGGGGTGATAACATTAAATGGCGCCGTTGCCGGGGAGAGGAGAATCGAAGCTCAGCTTCCCTGGGAGAACGACACAGCTTCAAACTTTGATGACAGACAAAGTTTTGAACACATATTTTGGTTGTAATCATCTGTCTGGCGACTCCACTGGAGGAAGGCCATCCTTTGGCGACTCCACATTGAAGTTCTGGCGCAGTTTGTGAGGCATACTAGAAGAAATCCGCAGAAGTCTCCAGCTGTTCCAGTGCCTGACCCTGAAAAGATTGTTAACCCGAAGAAAACATCGCAGAAAGGAGCATCAGGATCAGGTAAGCCCAAGAAATCTTATTTGTCTCTGCATGAGGAGTTTTTAGTTAAAGATACACAATTTGAAGACTTAGAGCCTAGTACCGTTAAGGAAGAAATACCTGCAGAGATTCATAAAGCTCCTTCTCCATTTAGTTCCCCTTTGAATCTGAGTCCGAAGAAAGTTTCCCATACTGTCCAAAACATCCCAATATCTTTCCCATCCATTACATTATCTCCTACTGCTCCATCTGTTAGTATTCTTCCGCATATTTCAAACATGGCAGGACAGCAAGCACCTACTAGGATTGAAAGGATTGTTGCTGCTAGATACAGACCTTTGATATTGCCTACACCTTTAAATGCCATGCCTACAGGATAATATCAAAAATATATGCCCAAATTTACTGGAACAGAGGGAGTGACAGCAGAAGAACATCTTGAAGCTTTTTACAGTTATGCTAATAATTTAGACATAAGTGAGAATGATGTATGGATGAGAGTTTTTGTCTAGAGTCTTGACGGAGAGGCTAGGAAGTGGTTTAGAGAATTACCCCAGAGATCTATAACAGATATAGAAGCATTAGATGAGGCATTTTTGAAGCAATGGGGAGATAAGAAGGACTTGCTGTATTATCATACAGAGTTTGGAAACTTGAAAAGAGAAAAGGGTGAGTCTTTTCCTGACTTCAATAAAAGATTTAATAGAATGTATAGTAAAATACCAGCTGAGGTAAAGCCCACCCCTACTGCTGCCAAACTCACATACACCAATGCTTTTGATTCTGACTTTTGCTTATTGTTGAGAGAAAGACGATGTGCTACGCTGGGTGATATGCAAGACGCAGCCTTGGAGGTGGAATCAAATATTATGGCAGCAGAAAAGTTAAAGAGTCAAGGTGACAGAAGAAGGCCGAGAGGTGAGGCTTCTTCTTCCACTGCGTCAACTTCCAAGCCTAAGATAGACAAAATGACCAAAATGATAGATTCATTGGCTGCTAAAATTTCTAAGTTAAAAGTTGATCAGACTGCGAGCAAAACAAGGCAGCAAAACACATTTGTCCCAAGAAATCCAAACCCATTCAGAAAAGCAAATGAGCAGCTACAGATTATGCAAAGGGGTGAAGAAGCGAGAGAAGATCATAGAGTAAAAGCTCCCTTGCAGAATGCAGTCATGGAGGGGGAACAATATGAAGAAGATGAAGATGAAATTCACTGCTTGGAGGATAAAGGTAGTGCTGCATTTTTAACATTGGCTGAATATGAAGAGTCATTGCTGCAAGAGCAAAACAGCCAGAGGTGGGACAGTGGTGCCGTTCTGCAATCTGGTGAGCAGCAGCAAAGATATAATCTAAGATCCAATGCAAAGAATGTAAAAGAAAATGCTGCGCAAGAAGCATCTGCTCAAGCAATGCCACAGAATAGCAGGAAAAGAAGACCAGCAGCCGATCCTATCACCCTCAGAGCTCCAGTTCAAGAGGTAAAAACTGCTGATAAAGTATCCTCTTCTTTTAGTTTTGAGTCAGAAGTTCAGAAGCTGAAAATAGCTGTCCCTCTGGCTGAGTTGGTCAAGAGTGAATTGTTTAGAAAGCCCATCCTTGAAGCCCTTGAGCTAGAGCCTAACCAATCCTCCATTGACTCTGTCAATTTGCAAGACGACAAGCCTGCTATTGTGCTTAGCCCCATGATTGAACCTGCAGATGATACTTCTCCATCTTTCTATGTTTCATTAACTATCCATGATAAAATCCTCCACAATTGCCTGCTAGACACAGGGGCCAGTCACAATTTAATGCCTAAAACTGTCATGGAAGAGCTAGGCCTTGATATCACCAGACCCTATCATGATTTGTTCTCGTTTGATTCAAGGAAGGTGAAATGCCTTGGATTAATTAAGGATCTGGCCATTACCCTAACCCAGCTGCCCATGAAAAGTATGATGATGGATATAGTGGTGGCTGATGTTCCTCCTAAGTTTGGTATGCTTTTGTCTAGAGGGTGGATAAAGAGACTAGGAGGGACATTGCAGAATGATCTATCTTATGCAACTGTTCCAGTGTTTGGAGGAGAAAGCAGGAGGTTATATAGAGAAGCACAACTGGCATATGTTATTAATGATGAGAAGAATCCTACAAACCATCCTATATATGCAGTGGACACTAATTTTGGAGCTTGCATCCTCAAAATAGAAGAATCTCAGAAGGTTGCATTGCATATCCGGAAACCATTAGCTCAGGCTGAACATGATACGGGTCGTCAGATTTGGGAAATGTTTTTTGATGGAGCATGTACCAAGGAGACTGCAGGAGCAGGGGTGGTGCTAGTATCTCCACAACAAGAAACAGTTCAGTTATCTCTAAAGCTGGTTTTTCAGGTGACAAACAACATAACAGAATATGAAGCACTGTTGTTGGGCCTTCATGAAGCCAAAGATAGAGGAATAAAAAATCTGAAGGTATTTGGAGATGCTGATCTGATAATTCAGCAAGTAAACAGAACGTTCCAAGCAAAGCATCCAAGGCTGAAAGCTTATAGAGATGAGGTATGGAGAATCAAAGAGTTCTTTGATTTTTTCTGCATTTCATATATTCCTAGAGCCCAAAATCATCTTGCTAATTCCCTTGTTGTCTCTGCTAGTTTGTTCATCCCTCCATCACCTCCCAAACTAGTTTATGAGGTAAAAATGAAGTATAGACCCTCTGTGCCTGATAATGTCCACCATTGGAAGGTTTTTGATGATGATGATGAGTTAAATAGGTTCCTTCAAGTCATTGATGAGTTCTCTGAAATGCATATTGACCAAAATAATGATGCTTTGCTAGAGGATGCCAAGGCCCAACTTAGAAATAAAATTGGCAAGAATAGCATAGTCCGACTTCCTAGTAACCATATTCCTAAGGGTCTAATCCCTCTTGAGAGATTGTTTGACCACAATGATGTGCCTTACAAAGCTGCCCAAAAAGAAGATCAGTCTCAAGTTTGCAAGTATGATATAGGAGGTCCAGGTCAGCCCAAATTCATAAATCTGTCCACTAATCTATCTTCTGATTAGAGTGCTGAATATTGCAAATTAATGAGGCAATTTGCTGATGTGTTCGCTTGGGAGTACAATGATCTGAAAACATATGACAGGAGTATAATACAACATAAAATTCCACTTGAAAAAGGCACTACTCCTTTCAAACAGAAGCTGAGGCCAATGAATCCTGTGCTCCTTCCTCTGGTTGAGAAAGAAATTAAAAAGTTGTTGGCTGCTAAGATTATAGTGCCTCTCAGATATTCTAAATGGGTGGCCAATCTGGTTGTTGTGAGGAAGAAGAATGGAGAAATCAGACTGTGCGTTGATTTCAGGAATCTAAATAAGTGCTCCAAAAAGGATAATTATCCCTTGCCCAAAATGGAGCATTTGTTGCAGCAAGTCTCAGGTGCCAAAGTGATGTCTTTCATAGATGGGTTTTCAGGCTTCAATCAAATCGTTGTGCATTTAGATGATCAAGAAAAGACAGCATTTACCACTCCTTGGGGCACGTTCATGTATGCAAAAATGCCATTTGGGCTAATGAATGCTGGAACCACCTTTCAGCGCGCTATGGATATTGCTTTTGTGGGAGAAAAGGATAAATTTGTGTTGATATATCTTGATGACATAACTGTTTATTCTGGCAGCCATCATTATCATCTACAACATTTAAAAAGGGTGTTTTTAAAATGCAGGAAATTTGGAATTTCACTCAATCCCAAAAAATCCAAATTTGCTTTGGAAGAAGGGAAACTGTTGGGGCATGTGGTATCTGCTGCAGGTGTTCAAATTGACCCAGAAAGAGTCAAAGAAATTCAGTCCTTGACTCTTCCAAGATCAAAGAAATATATACAGTCTTCTCTTGGCAAAATCAACTTTGTAAGGAGGTTCATTCCTAATTTTGCAGATCTAGTCAAGCACATAACCTCCATGTTGAAAAAGGAAGCAGAGGTGAAGTGGAATAATGCGGCTAGAAGATCATTTGAGTCCATTAAGACGGCTATTGTGGAAGCTCCCACTTTAATAAGCCCTGATTATAGCAAGGAATTTCATCTATTTTCATTTGCCTCCAAGGATACCATTGCAGCTGTCCTGTTGCAGCAAGATGAAGCAGATGAAGAGCATCCAGTTTCCTTTTTTAGCAAGAATATGAGGGATGTTGAATTAAGGTATGATATTATTGAAAAGCAAGCTTATGCTCTTATCAAATCTTTGAAGGCTTTCAGAGTATACATCTTGCATTCCAAAATAGTTGCATATATGCCCTCTCCTGCAATAAAGGATGTCTTAACGCAGCCTGAAGCTGATGGAAAATGAGCGAAATGGATTGCAAAAATGATAGAATTCAACATAGAGCTGAAGCCCACCAAGCTAGTAAGAGGTCAGGGGCTTGCTAAACTGTTGGCTGAAGAAAATTGCAGGTCTTTGGACATTGATTTCTTGTTCAATGTAGCAAAAAATGGTCTAATGGAAGAACATGAAACAGCTGAAACGCAGAGAGAGCAGTCAGTGGCCAAGAACCTAGCTTCATGTAGCTGGTATGCTGCAATAATTAATTTCCTGCTAAAGCTAGAAGTTCCTTCAGAATTTTCTCAAAGTCAAGCAAGAACGCTAAAGCTCAAGGCAACGAAATATTGTATCAATGGTAGCTTGCTTTATTGGAGGGATCCATATGGAGTGCTTTTAAGATGCCTGGACAAAGAAAAATCAATAGAAGTTTTGCAGCAGTTCCATGACAACATGTGTGGAGGACATCATTATTGGAGAACTACGGCCCAAAAGATTCTCAGAGCCGGGTATTATTGGCCCTCCTTATTTTTTGATGTATTTTCTTTTGTTAAATCTTGTGACAGGTGCCAGAGATTTGAAGGTAAGCAGCAGTTGAAATCCCTGCCCCTAAAGCCAATCATTGCAAAAGGACCTTTTCAGCAGTGGGGCTTGGATTTCATTGGAGAAATCAACCCACATTCCAGTGGCTAGCACAGGTGGATATTAGTTGCCACTGATTACTTTACAAAGTGGATTGAAGCAATCCCAACAAGGAAGGCTGATCATAATGTGGTAATGAAATTTTTATCAGAAAACATTTTCAGCAGATTTGGTTGCCCACATAAGCTTATAACAAATAATGCAGCAGCCTTCAAGGCAAAAGAGTTGGTGGAAATGTGTGATTCAATGGGCATTAAACTTGTTCATTCCACCTCCTATTACCCCCAAGGGAATGGTCTAGCAAAATCCTCTAATAAAAGTCTGATCAAGATTATTAGAAAGCTGTTAGAGGATAATAAAAAGAATTGGGATGCCAAGCTCAAATATGCACTTTGGGCAGACAGAGTGACCATCAAAATATCTACAGGTTGCTCTCCTTTCAAGCTGGTATATGGTATTGATGCTATTTTTCCCATTCAACTTACTCTCCCTATGGCAAAGCTGCTCCAAACAGCGCAGAATGAAGAAGATGATATGGCCAACAGAATCACTGATTTAATAGAATTATATCATATCAGAGAGCAGCTAATTGAAAAAGCTACAGCACATCAACAAAAGGTCAAGGAAGCCTTTGACAAGGAGACAAAAAGAAACAATTTTCAGGTTGGGGATTTGGTCATGAAATGGGATGCTTTTAAAGAAAAGAAAGGCAATCATGGGAAGTTTGATGCTCTCTGGACAAGCCCTTTCATCATCTCACAGATTCAAGGGAACAATACCTTCATACTGAAAAGTATGGGAGGAGAACCAGTCTTTGATGGCCCAGTTAATGGGCGGTTTCTAAAGGACTATGTGATTTAAGGTCTTCTGGCCTTAAAAAGTTGTAAATAGTCTGCTTTTATCAGTTTTTAGTGTAGCCATAGTAGACTCCATGCCCAATGGAACACTAGGAATTTTGGCTAATTTGTTTGTTGTTGGAAAGGCATTGATCTGCAGGTTCTTGAGACCTCACAGGGAGGATCTCATCCCCAGAAGGAGCCAGTGTTAGCGCTGCTGTTGCCAAAGCATCAAAAATGGGTTCAAAATGCTCTCAAAGGCTGCGAATAAACTTATAGTCATGCCCAAGATCCATTCATGCTGTCAAAACCCTCATGTTGGGCTAAAAGGTCTTCCACCGATTAAAAAATATTGCAAGAGGAAAGACCTTGTGAAGGCGGAAATGATCTATCGGGAGGCCTGAAACACTCCGAAACAAGCCAAATTCATAATCACAGGCCTAGCAGTTCAAATGAGCGACAACCGTTCGATCTGTCCGATTAACGGTCCAAATCGCATCGGCGGGTCGAAATTGGAGGGGACAAATCGACGGGTTATATCGCATCGGCAGGATGGCAGTGGCAGTGGCAGTAGAAATGATGTGGCATCGCCGATATCGCGTCGGCGTATCGCTATCGGCGTTTCAATAGGAGCATGGCCTCTGCATATATGAATGACCGCCGATGGGCCGGACCCGACGGCCATACAACGTTGTGTTCTATAGTATCTCGGGTCTGCAGTGTTCGCTGATTTCGCATCGGCATTTCGCTGTCGGGGCTGTCAAAGTGGACAAGGTCTTCACATAGGTTGTGTTCCGATCCGATGGGTCGGACCCGATGAGCACAACACTCCATTTCATATTCTGTAAAGTCCGCGCCCATAGTGTTTTCAATATATTTTGTGTATTTTCTTTATATAAAGAAAATACAAAAAGAAGCTTATGGCAAGCGCCGATCGCTGACGGGGTTCGGGCCCGATAGGGTTCTAAAGGCCAAACATATATATTTCAAGTCCACCAAAGCCAATTTTTCATGTTTTGCAGCAGTTTTGCAGGTAATTGTCAAATATTAAAAACACGGGAGGGGCCTGTTTTAACGTACAGTCCAACCAAAATGCGGATCCGATTAAAAAGATATATGTGTGAGGGCCTTTGATATTCAAAAATAGTGAGGTGGGTGGTATTTCGCAGTAGCGCGGAAGTCATTAATGCAAGCATGCAGCAGTACAGCGCAATAGACAGCTACCTTCAATTGACAAGTATGGCCTAACAGGAAAAAAGAAGTGCCTTAGACAGATCAACATTTATCAGTCACGATTGAGCCGTGGTTGAACCTTTGAAGTTCAGGTGAAGTATGTATGGGAGGAATGATTCAGCAGCAACATTTAATCAGCAGTATGGCCGAGGAGGAAGCAAGACGTCGTTTATCAATGCAGAGCATTCAATGGTTATGGTTCCTTTGGTATTACACGCCACCTGCTCCAAGGAGGACTGCAGAGCTACAGAGAGGTCAAATCCATTTGCAGCACAGCCAGAATTGTATCAGCAGCCCCATGTCTGAATGTAAATGTGGTTGGTGGCCATTTATGGGCTCCTCCACGCATAGCTAATAGGGAAATTGTGTAATGAGACACCATATATACCCAAAAAAGAGAGGCAATGGAGGATGAGTGTTAGATGAAGAGAACCCTGTTGTAAGGTTCAACTTCTGGAGACTGTAACTACTTTGTAACCTGCAACGTCTGGTCTTCATTTCCAGCTAATACAAGCTTCTTTTGCTATTTATTGCTCACTTTCCACTTCTCTTTCTTGTTCCAGGCTGTGCATGTTTGCATTTGTTCTATTGCTGTGAATGTTTAGCATCAGAGGGGCTGTCGTCCCACCTCTGTGTTAGGATTTAGCATGTATCATAAAACATGTGTGCAGGTTTCTGTTGTTTAATGCATAGAGAGCTGTCATCCTGTCTGTGCATTAGAAACTAGATTTACATACCTCTTAACTGGTTGCAGCCGGCCATCACAGGGTCCTGTGCATCAGCTGGTGTGGTCAGTCTTCTCCATTATCACCTTATCCTCAAACTGTGAGTAATAGGTGGTTAAAATCCTTGTAGTCTGGGGGTGTTCACCCATGTCTGGGGTCAATCATAGTAGAAGTGGTTATCTGGCTTGAATATGCAACATTTGTTCCATTCATCCACCATTTATCCAACTATATTTGGTTGAATTTGTAATGTTCCCGAGCATCACCGATATGCAACCTAGGTGAGTTTCTTGGGGTGATAACAATATTCTTTTGAATTGTTTACTTAAATATGAAGCTGATAAAATTATGCAAGAATTTCATCTAGGAGATTGTGGAGGACACTTGTATTTGAAGACTACTGCTAACAAAATTCTAAGGGATGGTATTTACTGGCCTACCTTGTTTGCAGATGTTAAGAAACATGTGACCTCCTATCATAAGTGCCAGATATTTGAGGGAAAAAGAAAGCTTTTACCTTTACCTCTCAAACCCATCTCCACAGAAATGCCATTTCAACAATGGGGGTTAGACTTCTTTGGAGAAATACACTCAGCCTCCTCAGCCCAGCATAAGTGGAATTTGACAGCTACTGATTATTTTACCAAATGGATAGAAGCCATCCCTTCTAGACAAGCTATAGACTCTGACATTATCTCATTCCTAGAAAACAATATCCTGTCAAGATTTGGATGCCCCCAAAAGCTCATTATTGATAATGCAACTGCTTTTAAGTCCAAGAAAATGGTAGGTTTCTGTAGCAAATACCACATCAACCTTGGCCGCTGCACTTCCTATTACCCTCAAGGTAATGGACTTGCAGAATCCTATAACAAAAGCCTTGTCAATATCATTAATAATTACTGGAAGACAACAAAAAGACATGGAACAAAAAGTTGGTCAATGCCTTATGGGCAAACAGACTAACTACCAAAAAGTCCATTGGCACATATCCCTATCAGCTGGTATATGGAATGGATGTTGTCTTTCCATCATCTTTGGGAGTGCTAGTGATGAAGATCATCCAAGAATTACAGCTCGAACCAAATGATATCCAGAGAAGAATAAATCAGAGCATACACTTGCGACTAGAGAGGAAGTCTATGTAAAATCACAAGTAATCTAGAAAAAAATCAAAAGGATATTTGATAAAAAGACTAAATCTGATGATTTTTACATAGGTGATAATGTTCTTAAGTGGGATTCAAGAAGAGAAGACAAGGGAAAACATGGAAAATTTGATTTTCTGTGGCAAGGCCCTTATGTCATTTATGGTTACAGAGGTAACAATGCCTTTTTCTTGAGAGAGATAGATGGATTAGATCTACCAGGAGGACCTATCAATGGTAGAATGTTGAAGCATTATATATCCACAGATTAACAATAGTTCATTTTACTTTGATCATTGTATATAACATTGCAGAGTTTAGATTGGATTGGATGGTAATATTTTGAAGTTGAAGCCCAGAGAGAAGGCCCTGAGCTTTGAAGGTTTTACCATCATAAGTATCAATAAAGCAGAATCACAGAAGGACAGTTTACAAGGTAACTTCAGTCACATTTTCAGAGGCTACTGATCTTAAAAGTTCTTGGCATTTCACTTGGAAATGCAATCCCCATGTGGAGCCACTGTTAGGGTCCTATAATAATAGGATTCATAATTTTGAATTGGCTTTGGTTAGTATTGTAATATTGTACATACTTTTGCTTTCTGCAAAATGTTTTCCATATTAAAAAATGTAAAGAGGGCATGTCCTAAAAGAAATATCAAAGGACAAAAAGAATAAGAAAAGATCAAAAAATGAAAAAATATGAACCCCAAACAAAAACAGATCATGATAGTGTGAAAATTCAAGTGCCACTACTTTTTACTTCACTATACAAATAATGGTTGTGTGCAGCTTGTCATAAATGCCATAGCCCATGATAGTCAAATAGCTTAATCTTGACTAGTTCATGCTTTAAATTTCATGTTTATAGATAGAGAATAAAGATCTAGCCAAACTGTTTAATCTTAGCAGATTAGTAGTTAGGTAGAGAAATAAATTATGCTCAATAGCTTAATATGAGCCATTGGAAGATATAAGGTTAGAAATACATAGTTTGATTTTCAAAAGAAAAATGAAAGAAAGGGTCTGCTAGCTTAAATGCACCCAATGAAGTGAAGAAAAAATGTTAGAATAAGTAAAGGGTAGGTAGAAGAAAGGTTGCAGAAGTACAAGGTTGTTAAAGCATAAGCACATTTATCATGCTTAATCATATGTTGCAGTGTGCAGGAGCAGTTATGAGAGTAAAAGGATGCTCACAAGCTTGTTTGATTAACTTCCCCTCATTTCATTTCACCCCCACTACATATTTGCTAATTTCCCCTTATCCCATCATTTCTTATGAATATACCCTTTTCCCTTCATTTTGACCCTTACCCCTTGGTTTCACACATTTCCCTAGCAAATTACCCTCCAAAGGTCACCCCCCTACCTTGAACCCCTTTTCCCTAGTGTGAAACCCACTCCCCATTAAAAAAATCCTCTTCCCCCTCATTAATTTCCCTAAAAACCCATAAAAACCCTTTATCCTAAGTTTTATTCCCCTCCCGCATTATTTAATTAATTCCCCCAATTCGCATTTTTCCCAAAAAAACCTTTTTAACCCACCACCCTTGGTGCGGTTAAGAAAACCCCACCACATTCAACCCTAGTCCCACTTTATTAATCCCGCTCATTGTATTTTAATCCCCACTTTATTCATTAATTAATTACAATTAATTATAATTAATCCCCTGTGCCCCGCAAATCTCCACCCCTATTCCCTCTGTGCAGTTTTACCACTCGACAATCGTTATATCTTTCATGCCTAGATCTGACGGCGCACACCCATATCGCACTAATTCCCTTTCCAATCTTTACAAGCCCGAGAGCACGAGAGATTCACGGTTTTGCTCGGGCCCTTTTCAACGACGTGGCAAATCCAGGCAAAATCGTGTGATGTTGGGGAAATACCGCCCGACTACCAGAAGCGGTGCAATGACCCTTGAAATCGCCTCCCTGCCAAAAGCTAAACCATCCACTATTCATTATGAATTCCACGCCAAATTTTAATCGTTGCTAGTTAAAAGGTCGAAGAAGCCCATTTTGACTCTTTTCGCTCATTTGCACTGTGAAAGCTGCCTAAGCCTTCCTGCACCACCCTAAGCCTCTACAATCGAATTTGACCACCAATTACCTTCTAAACACGCTCCGGACACCCAATTCAGCCATCTGGTGCACAGCTAAAGCAACCATACCCTCTACAGTCACCATTGAAACTAGTTTGCAGCCTGAACCACCAATTTCTAGGTATTTTGAGAATAACCCAAAACAACCCTCTCAAATTTGAAAACGTACAGTCAATTAAAACATTAATTAATTGAATTTAATTAATTTTCCCTGAATTTGAGAGTATTTCAACTCGAATACCCAAACCCCTATTTTGCAAACTGCAAATTACCCTTTTACTCCACTAGAGTTTTCAAAGTTTCACTTCTACAACCTATATAAGCCTTATTCGCACCTTTCCCCCTAAAAAATGGTTTCTCAGACCTCTCTAGACATGAGATCTCTGTCAACCCCTCACCTAGACATAGACTGTTTGGCACTAGCAGACATGGATTTCCAAATAAAAGACACTGCTACTCCAGCCAACCTCCTGAAACTCCATTGTGGAGTAAGGATAGATTTCTAAAACATGCAAATGACATCCACCTTTGGGAATCCAGTTTACCCAAATAATTATTCCCAGAAGTCCATCGATTCCCTGATATAGTACATTTTTTGTCATACATGTTATATCCCAAGCCAAAGGGCTATTGTTGCCCCAAACCAACAGTTGTTATTTACCATTACACAAGAGTCCATCAACCGAATGCTAAAAATACAACCTAGCCCTAATCAGACCCCTCTATCCATTGGAGACCTATTGGACTTATATCTCACATTGGACCTAGTTAAGATAAGGCAAATCTTCCATACTTTCATCATTGAAGACTGCCATGCTCCTACAGATACTCCACCTTATGCTGCCACCATTTTCTCAAAGACTGGCAAACACATAATCACTGTGCTCTCATGCATCCTAAGATACACTTCAAATCAGCATGTGAATGAGGTCATCTTGGCCTTCATGTCCATTTTCACTCCAGGCAAGCCTCCTGCTATCATGTACAATTATGCTCAGTTCATTGCAGACAGAATGCATGAGCAATTCCCCAGAATGCCCACTGAAAGAGTTTTCAAATACTCTTCAGTGTTGTTTTATATGTTTTTGTATTACCAAATAGATAATTTTCCTGTACACATCCATAAGTTGGATACCAAGGGAAAAGAGAGATCAGTGGTCTACTGGACACCCTTGGTCCAGAAATTTTCCACAGCATTTACCTACAAAGACTTCATAGACTCATTTGTATACCCAGTCATGAACATGCTGACCGGTAACACTCAACCTAGGATCAGCCAAGAGATCAAGAGGGTGCTACAATTGGCTAAGAACAACAAGGTGGGAGACTGGTACTTGTACCAGAACCACACTGAGATCAGAGTTTATGGCTGCCAACTAGCCCCCTATAAGTTTCCCAAATACCTCCCTATGAGGATATTTGCACTTGAGTACTTCAGAAAATCATCAACTTTGATGAGGTCTGCTTCCTATATGCTAGGAAGAAGGTGAAAAACCAATTGGGCCCATTCATTTGCAACAACAGAGAGGCCAAACCAGAGGCTGACAAAATACTACAGCAGATGAAATTCAACAACAGCTTCATGTGGCAGTATGACCCTCATGGGGTTATAAATAAACTTAGACTCAGAATCAAGTTGGGACCATACATCCACCACCCAAGACCTAACATTGAACAATTTTCCAACCAATTTGAGTGGGTGGAAAACATATTGATTGATATGAACACCACAATTATGGATGTAGAAAACACATTGATTGATATTGAAAAGCAATTTGACGAGAACTCTTTCCTGCAGGTCCCAGAACTAGGGAAGCCAATGAACATTCCTCCTGTCCTTCAGACCCTAGCCAATGAGGAGAAGAATCCAAAGAGGAATAGGGAAGAGGCATCCAGCTCTGCCATGGAGACTACAGATGAGTTGTTTGAGCTCAGAAAAAGGCCCAAGTATAATCCTATGTCTAAACAGGAGGAGGACATTGTATCAGTGGAAATAACTAATAGTGAAACAATGGGGCAGAGGAGAAAAGGCATAGCTGCATTAGGTGAAACACAACAACCATCAACCCCCAACACTCAATTGGTTGAAAGACAAAAAAGTGTTGAGGTTTCTTCCTTTGTCATGCCAACTGACAAGAAAAAGGATATCAAAGAGAGGTTCAAAGAAAAAAAGATGAGGAATGAGAAGTTGAAGGCAAAGACATATGCCCAATACTTCAAACATACACCACCCAACCAGAGAAGATTGATGTCAACCTTTGACATCAAAGCAGGAAAAATGTAGGTGTCATTTTTGCAGCCCACTGTGCAACAACCAAAGACCTCAGTTGACTATAAGAAGACTAATTTTGAGGTGATGGCCAGGGATGTTCATCCCATTGACCAAATAGAGTTCCACAAACAGGCTGGAGAAATGATTTGCTCCACCCTTAAATGAAAGGCCATGGCCACGCGACAGCCGAGTACAAATTGGAGAAGGCCTCTTCACAGGTCAAAGACAATAGGATAAAGTCATTGGAGGACTTGGTCATTGAACTGGGCCATGATCCAAGTGACATCAAAGCCACAGAGAAATTAATCAAAAAGAAGAATGAGGATATAGCAGCCCTCAAGAACAACTTAAGTTGCCTCATTTAAAACACCCATAGACAAACGAGGTCTTAGAGATTCATACCAATCATGAAGAGATGATGAACCTAGTGCTGCAACTGAATGATTAGTTAAAGGAGATGGAGAAAGAATTGGATAGCTTGATTCAGCTCAAATAAGCTAGTCTTGATGATGCTCCTGCAACTGTCATCCAAATAGTTACCCCTGTTGTACCTTCTACTTTGGCAGCATCATTGGTCCCCACAACTCCAATGGCCACAACACTACCAACATCTACACCAACTACATCAACAACAGGATCAACAACAGGCCCGACAGGTGATGAAGCAAACAGGCTGGTCAAGGCAATGGAAGAAATGTCCATTCAGACCACTGATATGGAAATGCTTAAGGAGAGACTGGCCAGCCTGGAGACAGATTACAGACTTTGCCAAATCATGCACAAGGAAGAATAACATAAGTCTACAAGAATGACTGAAAGAATCAAAAGCCTGGAGAAGGAAATAACATTCAATGAGCCTCTAGGTCAGGCTAAGGAGCAACTGTGGGCCAATATCATTGACTCTGTCAATGATATTTGGCCATCCATCCAGGTTGTTTTTGAACAAATTGATTTGATAAAGCAAGCTATAGAAGCCATTCAAAGGATTAAAGAAAAACTTGGAGACATGCCAGAGGAAGTTGCAAGGATCATTCTCTTCCTCAACTCCAAGAACAAGTATGAGCTGCAAGAATTGGAGATACCTGACAGAACATGTACAATTTTGGAAGTCAAAAAGGTCCTCACCAAGAGGAATTTGATGTTGAACTAGGAGGATATGTGCCAAACCATGCAACTGGCAATTGACAGATTCATGGTTACATTTGAAGTTTTGAGGCAAAATGGCTTACCAAATCCCTTAGTAAATGATAAGCTAATGACATGGGAGGATTATAATAAAAAGATCAGGGAAGTGGCCAAAGATCAAGTGAACACTTCATCCATGAAGGGCATACCAACCGGAAAAGTATTGTATCAAACTTTTGAAAATTTGTTTTACCTCCAACATGAGGTAAAACACCTTTTTATTAATAAGCCAACTTTTTCCAAGTATATATAGGCAGATGAAATATACAGAAAAATTCTCAATATCCAATTACCAGATGCTGAGACATGGGAGAAACTAAACGATTTACTGTATAAATAAACAATAAAAATATAAAATGTATAGTAAAATTTAAAAGAGCACATTAAAAGGATATTGACAGGTCACCAAGGTCAAAGTGTATCAGATGAAAGGTCAAAGTAAATATAACATCTAGTATGAAGGCCAAAAAACAAAGCAGATTAAAGGGAAAAGGTCAAAGTCAACAGAACCTAAATAACAGGGACACCAAACAACAGTTCAATAGTTGTCTCTATCTTCTTGCATGAAGATATTTCTTTCTCCTAGATTAGTTCCCAAGACAGTTTGGGATATTTTGTATAATATTTTTGTATAAATACTTCATAAATCAAAGTATTGAGGGTGGATTGCTATACATTTGTAGATTTATTTTGATCTTAAACCTAAGGGTTATTGTACCAATTTTCAAGTCAACAAATTGGAGCAAGTAATAAAAAGATTGCACTATAGGATTCATGAGATGAGCTATTGTAGTGAAGTATCTTCTTTGTCTGATTTTTTTACTTTCTTATGTGTTTTGTAAACTTAAATGTTATCTAAATTTGAATGAATTAACTGGAAATTTAACTCATAATTTGTTTAAGTACACTATGTTTTACACAATTAATCATTTATATGTTTTCCTCTGATATCTGGATTTGAGAACCCTTAATTGCTCTCCCATCCCAATTGACCTCTTTCATTTCTCTTCATAATCTAGCCTAAGGAACCCTTAATTTATCCCTGGATCCGATTGGAAACCATTCCACCATCAAGCCTTTGAGATCTGTAGTAAATCCTCTATCTTTCCCTATAGACACTGTTTTTAGAACTTGATCCAGTCCTGCTTGTCTGGCATTTTGACCCCATATCCCAATGGTAAAAGCAACCCTCTGTTCATCTAAGTAAGTGATCCCACCACCCAAATTCAAATCAAAAATCCAAGCACAATCATAACTAGCCTAAAATAAAATAACTAAAAAAAGTTAAATTAAAAAGAGAGAGCCCTCTCTGAGATTAGGAAGGCTAGATCCTGATCTCCAAAGTTGGTTTTTGGTTACCTCTATCATTTCTTTTTATGACAACTTAGAAGAAATTTTGGAGAGATAACAACTTCCACGTATCTCCAGATATAATTTGGAAGTCCACCATAGGATGCAACCCATCCTTTGGAATCTGAGTCAACCGCGTTTTCACTCGTGATACACCGAACACAACATTTGGGGATATTGCCTGCACATATGTAAATCCTTATTTTACCAAGGTGGTATATCACAGTTCACAACGATTTAGTAATCCTTATTTGCCTAGTTAGCCCTTTGTTTTATTTTGTGTCTTTAATTTCTAAAATCAATTAATTGATTGTGGAACAACTCCTTAGTGAATTTTAGGTTGAGACTAATGGTGATGGTTCCCAAGTCTACCAATCAAGGAAACCCCTCTGACAAGAATCCTGGTCCTTTTCCTTTGGAAATATTGGTGCTCCTTATATGGCAATGTTGTCCCTTCTTGGATTTACCATTGTTTTTCCAATTTGGTTGTTTTCGACCCCTATGCTTCTAAACATCCAAACTTCTCCTCAAACAGTTTCTCCTCCACATGAACATCAGCCTCAAGTTGATCCTAAATTTGACCCTTTTCCTTCATAACGTGTTGTTTCTTCACACCTTTCTTCATCCTTACCCATTGAAAGTCTTGATTCTAATAACCAGGAAGCTAAGAAGAAGAAGAAATTGATGAAGAAGAATGAGAAAAATAAGCAGGGGAGAAACCAAGAAACCATATGTAAGGTTGACCACCTTCTTAGAGATTGTCCTAGTATTCCCAAGGTATTAGAAGTGTGGTCCATAGGCTCACATCAGCCTTTTTCGTTAGCTTCTGGAGATCATGCTCGTGATAAAACATTGACTAGTGATCATAGGGTTCACGGGAAGAAGTTTAAAATTAAGTTTCCCTATAAGTTATGTGAAGGGAATCATCTGATTCACCTTTTACCTTATATGGATGAAGCCTCAAAAGTGTTGGAAAGCCTTACAAATTCTCAACCTCATCTTCCTGCTGGTTATCGAACGCTTTCTCCCATTCCTCCACTAGTTGATGATTAGAATCTAAATCTAGTCAATCCCACTCTCTCTAAACGTGAATCCCATGGGTTTGTACCTGAAAAACCATTGGTTGAGGAAATGGTTGAATCGCTTCCACCTTCAGTTGATCATACTTTTCTTGTAGAGAGTGAAGTTCATACCGCTTAGGTTCTTCTCCTTTCTTCAAGTTCCAATGCATTGGGGGGAAATCCTCATGTCCCAACGACACTGGGTGCTAATCTTCCTATTCCCACGACACTGGGGGGAAATCCTCTTGTTCCCATAACACTAGGGATAATTTATCCCATTCCCATAGCACAAAGGGGAAGTTCTCTCGTTCCCATGACACCCCCTTCAAGTAGTATGGTCACTTCATTTGATTAGAGTTGACTAGTAGGGTATCATCTTCCTCCTTATGTGCCCTTCCAGATCATAGTATAGGCTTATAAAATGGGCATATCTATCACAGTCATAGACGAAGGCACATACGTTAGTATTATATCCTCAATTTCTTGGCAAGCTTTAGGTTCTCTATAACTTGTGCCTTTTACCCAGAATATATTGCCTTTAACAAAGGAACCATTCAACTGTTAGTGATCCTTCCTCAATTTCCTATTACTTTGGGAGGAACGAAACCAATTTCAAGAATAGTTTCCCATGTTTCAAGCCTGCATAAAAATGAAACCATTCTCATCCTATCGCTTATGATTGCCATTTTTTATCAGCCTATTTTAGCCAAATCAAACTTGGTTTTCTCATTCCATCGTTACCATATGCTTGGTCGATCATGCACTTTCACTCAGTTATTTTACCCTTTCCCGAGGAACAACTTAGATGAGTGGTATTTTTAGCTAGCCTCTTTACCTCTATGTGTTTTATGTAGTTCAATCATGACCGGGTCCAGTTGCTACCCTTGATACCACTCATTCCTCTGGGAGGAGCCTCTTTCAACTCTTTTTAGACTCCCAAAACATGAAAATATCGTCGAGCACTTGTATTTTCGAACTCGCTAAAGTAAATGAAAAGATATATGCCCAATATAATTTTAACCCTTTTCTGGAATGGGATAGACTATTTACGAAAAATGAATACCATAGTCAAACATGGCTAAGAGGTTCTCCTGAGTAGCGTTTTCTGCCTTTCAAAACTCAAGAGACAATTTTACAAAAAGGAACCTTTGGAGTTTTCTTTTTTGCCTCTTTTTCAAACTCTCTAAACATGAAAAAGGATTCGAGTTATACATTCTCTAGACTCATAAAAACATTAGACAACGATGGAATCGTCGAACATGACAGGACCAAACCACTATTTCTTAGGGTGCATTAAAAATACTCAAAAGGATTCATCTAAAGGATGAACTTATAGATCAAGTGTATGTTATCCTCCTCAAGCTTGTCAAAAATAAATAGGTACTGACCAGAAATGGTTGGGGAAATTGGGAAAATAGGTTACTTAACCTATTAATGGCAGCGAGTCCCTTTTGAACATGACACTCTTTCACTTCATATTTGTGGATGTTGGGTTGGGAAATATGCTTGCCTCTTTAGTTCTTCAAACCATATTAAAAATCCTCCACATTCGGGATTTAGTTAATGCTTCCAACTCCATAAAGTGTCATCAATGTGTTCAAGAGAAGTTCCTCAGTTGATATTTGCTATTATACGCCTAAGCCTTCGTTTCATTTTTTTCGTTCCTCAACCAGTTCTACATCATCATCATTCTATCTCAAATCATGATACCAGTTGCATGTCGTTGATGGGGGATACATCACGGCCTTCCTACGACAAGTCACTTCCTCTCGACATCAACTCATTATCCTGGAAATTGACTTAGAAACACCCTTTGGTAGTTTTGAGCTTGCATATATCAATGACAAGTTTCCTCACTTTCAGTGACAAGTCGTCATCATTGGCCTTCGACCAAAAGATTATGTGTGGTGTTCGACTTCATCTCATCCATTCAGACCACATATATTGTACTATAAGTACCTTGACAACCATTAACATCATCGATGATTTCTTCGTGTCTGTTAAAAAATTATTTCATTGGCCGGTAATCAGATGGTGTCTACCATGTTTGACTCCAACTCATTTAGTCAAATGGTTAGACTCGTACATCAAGAAAACGAGTCAACAAGATAGAAGACCCTAGATCTAGTTTCATCCATTCAGGTTGCGTTTTCAGGATTCATACCAAATCACATAGTATGATGGCTATGATCATACATAATATTATCCAAGCATGGGTCCACACTTTTTCATCAGTGGACAAACATTTTTTATCATTGGACACGTAATATGGCTTATATGCTGAGTATGGGTATGCCTCCCTCAACAGTGATATCATGATGAAAAATGTATTGTAACATATGATGATCTCAACTAGTTGTTCTTGATCTAGACTTATCACAAGGTAAATCACTTCAGTGCTCAACCACTTCTTCTGACTTTGTACTTTAGGGGGCAATATTTTACAGGCCATTTTGTTACATCTATTCAATAGGCTTGCCAAATGGATTAAACAACATCCTTGAACACTTTTTCATAATACCTTCACAAAGGCCTAAGCATCATTTCTCCAAAAAAAATTAAGTTTCTGGGACAATTAGCCCAAAAAAATTGTTTTTACCTCCAACACTCCTTGCATGCTTGGACACTAGTGCTCAACGCATGTTGCATACTTGAGCACCAACACTAGTTAGCACATGTTGCTCCCGTTTGCAAGTGTGTTGATTCTAGAAATTTTGGAAAAGCAAAAAATATCTCTAAAGCTTCCTCTTCTAGAAGATTCCAAGGTGGTTTTAACTATTTACCATGGATAAAGATCTCAAATTCCTATCTGATCCTACTTAAATGGACCTATATCTTATCCCTTGGTCTCATCCTCCCATCATACGTGGATCTCAAGCCTAGAATGGCAAGTCCTAAACTACCACTCTTATCTTATATTTACTACCTTCCATAGCCTCACGGTTGGATTTTGGAGATTTATAGTGCCCTCATGCTACTTCTTTGAGCCTAAGGAGTCATCACATTCATGCATTAGGGTTGATGCCACGGTGTGAATTGTGACAAGGACAAGTCAACTTGGGGAGACATCTACAAATTCAACTTTTATTTATGGTTGTAAACTCTCTCCTATATTTATTAATACAAAGAGAATCTTGTTTTCCTCTATTTATCGTGTTATGGTTTGTACTCATGTATTTCAAAGCTGATTCAATGAACATATATTTTCTATTATGCTACTTGGATTGTGGTTCCTTTTCTTGTTATAGTCGTGTATGCAAGTTCTAATTATAGCACATGGAGCTAAAGTTGGAGATTACAACCATGGAGGAAAGGAAAGCTTGTTACATATTCTAGATAGGATTATTTCCCATTTTCTAATTTCTCTAAGGGAAACTCGAACCTTTTTGTCTTCTAGTTATTCTAGATCAAACCACTAGATCTAGGGAATTCACCTTTGTCCGCAATAGTGAAAATTTTGTATAACAAATATGAAACAACTTTATCATTTTTAAGAAGTTTGTATTATGAAGACCTTATGTGCAGTAACATTGATGTGATGAGCCACTACAAGAAGGAATATTTTCTAGCTAATAAACAGTTATAATGGAGCAACCTTATCTATGATATAAAGTAATTTGGTGAAGCCCCTAAGAGTTGGTTACCTTGGAGAAACAAGAGAAGCAGCTAGAGGGTAGAATTATTTGAGTTGCATTGATTGACAGAGACCAGTTAAAAGGGTAAGCTTAGTTGTGGCTAACCTTATTGAAGAAATTATGTAATGAACTATATTCAAGGTAAGAAGCAACAAAGTGCAGGAAGTAATCTTAGACACAGTTCAATATGCAGCAAGTGAAGGCCTCATGTACAAGATTATAAGAGGCAGATTTTGAGCCCTAGTTCAAGATATTGCAAGATGAGTGATAAGAGGATTGGTTGAGGAAGCTACAGGTAGCTGAGGAAAGGAGAGTATGAGTACTCTTGGCACAAGTTGAGACTTGTTGGTGAATTATCCCTATTTGAGAGGGCGTGAGCATGGATTGATCCTCTCAGGTTGAGAGGGAGTAAGGTTGGATACCGTTTCTCCATGTGTCATGTATTAGGCCACGACTAACCATCGCATGTCTAATGCATGCATCATATATAGGGAGAATGGATTGAATAAGCTTGTATATCCTTGTGTTAGGTACTATGACGAATTAAGATTGATATCCTAAGTCAACTACATAGACATGGATAAGGAGAATGGTGGATTGGACAAGCATCTTGGAAAAGAAATTCTTGAGTCATGTATTCAGATGGATTAGTATATAGATCCTATGTCAAGTGCTTGTACTTGGATAAAGAATGGTTTGACGGTCAAACATTTTCTTGAGGGAAATGGTTTGATGAAGGACATACTAAGGGTATCCTAGGAGCAATTTGTATCTCGGTGAGGCAGTGTGGTGTCCCATGGAATGCCTCCCAACATTGTGGTCTGATCTTGTTGAAAGATAGAGTGTGCCTGTCAAGGCCTTCATACTGTGACAATGCTAGCTATGATTATTATTGATTCTTATCAATACAGATCTCTTCTTATGTGAATATTTAAACTTGAAATAGACGTATTGAGTCATTATGAATACCTCCCTAGTTAAGAGGGAGTGTTTGAAAATATTACTAGTATCGATCTTCATAATAAAAGATCAATTTATTTTTTTGTTATTTTTTCATGCATGTTCTTCATGCTTTAGAAGTCAAAAGAGTCAAAACAATATGTATTTGAGTCATGTCATTTTACATTTGAAAAATAAATATATTTGTTTATTATTTAATTTATCAAAGGTTTGTTAAAATTCTAGGTTGGCCCTCTCTCTGTGAAGTTTGCTTGTATGGATTTTGGGCATCCTACTAAACAACTATATAAAGACTCCCATTTGAGCTCTCTAAAGACACAAGCAAGAAATCACAAAAAGGAATTTGATCACTATAATTGGAATAAAGCCGAGGTATAAAAGAAGTCTACCAAAGGAAGGTACCAAACTTTTTCAAGATCAATACTTGTGATACGAAGTTCTAAATTTATCTGAGGAAGCCGAGATAAAGAGACTACATGTAGCTGAAGTCTACAACTATATGAAGTGTGCAATCAAGGGCTAAAGTTCGAAGGTGATTATAGTCTATAATAAGACCAAACATCTAAATCTCTTCTCAAGTATTGTGACAGGGCCGAAGGTCTGCAAGAGGAGTGGTAGTTCTATGACAAAGTCGAAATATTTGAAGTAATCTACAGTTTGTGATAGAGTTTAGACTTTAAAGTTACCTAAAGATTGCATCAAGATTGAAGCTATTTGGAGCCAAGATTATTGACATTTGCAACTAGGTTGAAGATCTAATTTGTCTATAGTTGACTACCATTTACTTTGACTTGGAGAAGAGGGTTGACTTGGAACTAATAAGGGAGTCTTTGGCCATATGTTGGATATAATCTCATTTTTTATGTGATTCAATAAGAAGAAGATTGCTGGGTTTTCCCCTTTTAACGGGTTTTTCCCTAGCTTGAAAGCCTAAATTATGTGTCTCTTACTTCTTTGCGATCTTGGAAGGATAATTTGTGTAATTGCTTGATGAATAAATAAAAATAAATAACAGAAGAAAGAAAATTAAGTCTCACAAATAATTACCAAGTAAGAAAATCTACTCTACCTTTAATTTTCTAACATTCCTAAGTTTTCCATACAATTTAAAAGATTTCCCTCTAGGATAGTGTCTAAAGTTTTCTTAAAAGTAACAAAGCAAGCTAAAAAAATCTTCTTTGTTGTTACAACAATTTTTGGCAATGATCTTGAAAGTAAGGATCAAGTTGTTAAGTCTTTATTGGTAAACCTAACTTAATCTTTAGCTCTAATCTTTTTTATTATCTATTCCACTACTAATTTTCTTTTTACAGTAGATTGAAAAGGTATATCTAATGAAAGGAAATTCATAATAGTTTTATATTTAAAAGGATTGTGTTTGTCCTTAACTTTATAGATAAGTATAATGGAACTTTATATTTGTTATTTAAATTTTATTTTTTTAATGAAGTATTAAGTATAGACTTGTCCATTTTAAGAATTTTAATGTGACAACCTTTTGTGTCTTTACTCTTTCCTTTTGCAAGCTTCTTATCCATTTTTTAATGCCCTTTGAAGAGAAGGTGTTTGATTGTTAATGTTAATCGAAGGCTTAATTGTAGTTTTTCTCAGTACAATTCATTCCTAGAAATATTTAGGGTTACATTTATAGGGATTCAAAAGAATGTCGTGTCACTTATCAATTAATATAGGTTTTTTTTTTGCAATTCTTCTTTTTTCCAAGTTCTTTTTTCCTCTTGTCCATTTATTTCAAGTTAGCCTAATCGTTGATGCAATAATTGGGAGGTGAATGTGTAATAAATATTGGTTGAAGAGGCAACACGAGGCATGTGGAAATGATTTTAGAAGTATCTTAGGAAGAGATTTTGGATTTATATGTTTGAATATGAATTTCGACGAAATATTGTTGCTCATTTTAAAGTTTTTCCTAGGGATGAAAACCAATATATTTATTAAATAGAATATACATGGTGTGGACCTATAAGCATTGAACTTGCCTAACGGCCTTCAAAAAATTATGATATGCCAAATTTTCTTGAGACAAAATTAGTTGAGCTACATGCCAACTATAGAAAATACATGCCATTACAAAAACATCTTGTTAGAGGAAGAGGATATTGGTCAAGCAACTTCAATTCATACTATGACTTAAGAAACACTTCTTCTACTTAAGACTTGAAACTTTCAAAAAAGAAAGGTGAACAAGAGGGGCTATAACTTGAAATTCATGGATTGAGTAACTTCCCCATCAATGAATTCAATAATATCAAAAGAGCCAATGGGAAGAGATAAATATTCTTTTGAAATTATTTTTCTATAAATATGCTTGAAAGAAAGCCAATCGTACGACATAATGATCAACAATAGAGGGCCAAGATGCAAATTTTCCACCAAAATACTCTTCGATGCCCATTTAGTGACAAGATGGGAATCACCGAACACTTGAACCTTCTTGATTCCTTTTTATATTTCTACCTAAAGAGAAGTCCATAGCACCACGAATTCAATGTTATTATTATAAACCCTATCTAAGGCATATATAAGATGTAAATAATGAGATTCGGGAAGGAACAAGGCCACACCTAATGCACAAAAAGGAGGGTGATCCTAAGTCACACCATAAAAAAAACCCAAGAATGCTTATATTATAGTTTTGTTTTGTTTTGTTTTTGTTTTTTTTGTTTTTTTAATCTAATTTTTAAATTACAATCACATATCAAAATTTCATTACTTATATTAGAGTTATTTTAAAAAATAATGTTTATTTTTAAAATTACAATCATAAGTCTATGATTAGAGACTGATTCATGGTAAGTCTTAATATCAATATAATTCACTTAATTCAAAAAATAGATTGAGAAGATGACATACTTTATAGTGTTACTGCCTCTTTTGAGAATATATGTAACCTGATGGGAATTGTGTCTATACTTTACACCATTACAAATAACAATCTCATAGCTACTTGGTATAATTAAAGTTCTCTGTCAAGATTTCTTTTAGTGTGGTCTTTCAAGGCCTAATAAAATTCACTTGTTGGATTAGAATCTTCCCCAAACCCAACTAGATTGAGTTGATTGTACTCAATATCAAATGAAATGTGTTGTGGTTACTTAATTACAACTTCTAACCAACTGTGAACATTTTCAACATGAAAACATCATTTATCTTATTATTCCTTGGTAGAGTGGGATCATAATGTTCATATAAAAATGATGGTTAGTAATAATTTTGTGTGGATCATATTAATTTGTATAATTACTGATCTATCCTAATGATGAGCCATGGTGGATGGCTCAAAATGTTGATTCAAACAATCATGGATGCGAGAACTCTGGAAGAAATCTACACATAAAAAATTGATCGTAGAAGCCTCAAAACAATAATGAGATTGTTGCTACCTTTCTAGCTTTAATCAACAATTAGCCCATGAAGAACACGAATCAATAGTAAACTCATCAAGAGTAAACATGTGACAAGTGGGATTTGGAACTAAGTGGAGAGGATAAAAACTTCTTTATCATCATTTACAAACACCAAAACTTGGAAAAAAAAAGGTAAACAACAATAAGCATCAATAAACGATACTATTTAATTTTAACATAGTAGTAAACATTTATAAACAAAATTAAGTTTTTTTTTTTTATTCACATATCTTCCTTATTATCTTACTTTCCCTTTATCCTAACTCCAAGAAAAGAAACTTTCTCCTATTAAAATAACTAATATCCCCCTTTTAATTATCTTTAAAATGTTGCATTATTATAATCTCCAAAAATAGAACAATAGTTTGCACATGCTAAGGTCTAGTGAGATCTTTTAAAATTCATCTTACCATATTTAATCAAACGAGGGTTTTTGTGCATATATTGACTCAATGGTAGTCAAATCTAGTGTTTGTCTAGCAGTGCATCAGTCCGAGCTACAATGGCGAACTGAGGAGTTATTTCTCCTCCTCCCTCTCTGGCTGCCCTTGATATCAATGCTTTCAATAACCTATTAGCGAATGGTCCCAAACACCCGAAGGCGATGCCTTCCTAATTCGTCAAGAAATTGGAAGAGGTCCCAAGGGTCAAATTTTTTTCTCCTCAAGCCTGATCAAGGGCCTTGCAACTAGAAAAAAATGCAAGATTGAATAATTCATGGGGATTTGGCCCTCCCATCGATTTGTTAGGATCTAGGTGGAAAAAATTGAAAAACCATGATTAAATGGGTTGTCATGGTACCATTTTGTTGAAAATGTTCTTATACTCTCTTCTTTAAAAGCAAGGTGGATTGAGATTTAATATTCTGGAGTGGCCCATATTTTATGGGCGCATAAGGGTTATATCTAGATCATTGAAGCCCATATTTTAAGCCTGAGAGTGACATCCATAAGACAATTCCAATATGGGTGAAGCTCATGTTTCTTCCATTACATTTTGAATTGAGAATAAATTTTGAAGTATCGATAATTCCCTTGGGAAATCCATCGACTGAGGTGAGCCTCGAGAAGGGATTTTTTCTTTTTCTCGTATCTAGGTAGAAGTGGATCTAGATAAAGGATTACCCACAACAAGAAATATGAATCTCGACAACTTTTCTCATCTCTAGGAGGTGTACTGTGACCAAATTCCATTCAAGTGCAAGACACGCCATGAACATGGCCATTTTGTGAGAAATTGCACAAAAAAATAGTAGGAGGAAGCACCAACATCAATAGGTGACTGGGAACAATGGAAACAAAAAAATAGGAGGAAAGCCTTGACAGCCAAACAAATAACCAACATAAAGGAAATCTAGACAAAGGGAAAGGTACAACCTCTCCTATAAAATGATTCCAATCCAAGGGAGAAGGTACAAGCAATTTAAATCAATAGAGAAATTCCTATGAAGCACTGAATTTGGTGAATGAAGAAGGAGAGATCCCTCCCCCTCACTAAAAGACCCAATTCCTCCCATAGTCATGGATTCTTTGGCAGATAACTCAGATGAGAATATGCCTCCATTAGAAGAGGCCACAATCTTGAAGTAGCAAGAGAATGGGTCCTCCTGTGAAGAGGAGGAATTCCTCTCTCCTACGATCAAATGAATTGGATCTGCACTAGTTAGCTCCGTCGATGAGAAATATGAAGTTGAAAGAGAGAAGAAGTGGGAACGATTTCATAAAATGGTGGGGAGGAAATCAAACAGGGAGATCGTGACTGAAAATATAGAAAAATATAAGAAAATGGGGATTCAATCAACCTTGGACCCTAGACCGATAGGGATTTGTAATATAAGGAAAGGAGGTAATTCAACCCCTTCACAGTGGGCTACCCACACAAGCAGTAAGTAATGAAAATTGTCTCCTTGAACTGTAAGGGGAGTGGATCTAAAAGAGGTTATCAGGAGTAAAATCTATGGTAAAAAATGAAATACCCATAGTCCTCCTACTCCGAGAGACTAAAATGGGGGGTCAAGAAATCCTTTATCATTAGAACAAAATTTGGTAGGCGTTAGTGAGTTTGCATGGAGCCTCAGGAGGAGTCTACATGCTTTGGAATCAAGATGAGATCAAGTTGCTAGCCCAAAGCTATAACTCACATTGGTTAGCAACAAAATTCCCCCATCTCTCTACAAAGTAGGTATGTTCCATAATTATTTTTTATATTCCAATCCATTATCATGGAAAATCAGAATGCTAGGCTTCATTATAAAATCTTGTAGACTCCCCATATGGAGAAGATTGCATAATTGGAGGGAATTTTAATACAACCCTGAACCAATGGGAAAGGAAAGGTGGCTCCATAGTAAGAGACTAGTTGCAGAAAGCCATGAAGTATTTCATGAGGAATTTAAATCTAATGGATGTGAAACCATCCACACAAAAAACTTATGTGGAATAACAAAAGGTCCGACCCTAGTCACATAACGTCCAAATTGGATCGATTTTTAATTGTAGACTCCTTTCTCTCAAAAAATATTCAGGTTTATTCAAGATCCTATTATGGAATGGCTCTAACCATCAAGCAATAGCATTGGAGTTCTTAGCAGTTCTAGACTATGACCCCCTTTCATTATGTTAAAATATGCTATGTGTCGCAAAGATGGATTCCATGAGTTGGTTACTTTGGTTTAGAGCTCTTGGATCTATGGAAGCCTTGTTGTGATCTGGGAAAATAAAATTAAGCACCTCAAGGATGCCATGAAATGTTCGGATAAAGCTCAAGGTGAAAATCAACAAGCAAAGGCTCAAGCACTGCAACATAAAATGGAGTCCCTTTAGTCCAAAATGGAGGATGTTCCTGTTACCAAGTAAATGATGTAGTAATAAAAGGAAACTTATATATCTTCTAGGGCCTATTCAATATGATTGTTGAATGTTGGATCTTATCCATATTAGGGTTGTGGGGCATAATTAGACTCAACCTTCAAGGTTTATTATGAATATGGGGTTATCAAATTTTGTCTTTCTTCCATCACCCCAAATCACAATTCTGATACCATCATTTTCTTCTACTCATTGAGATATTTCAATGATATAAAATTCATCTCATTATGAGATCTGGGCACAGATATATGCCTATTTTAATTCCCCCCCTTAGGGTTACCTCATCATCAATACATATCCACATGGATAACACATGGAAATCTTGGATAAATGTTGGCCCCATAGTGGTCCACATCCTAGGCCGATATGTTATATCAAGCCTCACCATATCGATGATTTCCATAAGCCTAAACTATCCAATTCTCCCAGGACAATATAATGGTGGACCAGTCTACCGATACGTTGATATAGGCATAAGAATTTCAACATGTTGGTAAGCCGATATGGTGTTATTTCAATGAAAAACATCGAGGACTTGGAAAAATGTTATAATTGATAAACCTCTTCAAAACATCGAAAAAATAAATATGCCCATGGCTAGCTCGACATGCCACCTCATCTCTCTAACATTCAATCACAACCTACCATGTGGCGAAGGTTGATGTGCCAGATATGTGGCACGAATAACATATATATTAGGATATTGGGTTATTAGAGATTTTCCATGGTTTAACCCACACAAAAAACCTAATATGCCGATATGTTGTAATACCAGCTCAACTTGCCACATCATCCACAATTTTTCAATAAACACCTAACATGTGGCAATTCCTAATGTGTCCCTTGTCACATGGAACCCATTGAAAGGTGACACAAGTCATTCATATTTACATAGATAGAATGCCCAAAGCTCCAAATCTAGGTGACACATGTCATAGCCATGTCATCATCCACATCATCATGATGTCACTCTTGTAACTCTTCTTGTTACCTTAATACGCTGAGGTTTGAAGTCCTAATGGAATCGCTTAATGTGTCTTGTTAAATAATATACTTTTGTCAATTAATGGTCCATCACCTGAGGGTGTGCCATACCAGGTCATTTCCATAATGATGCATTTCAAACTCTCCCAAATTTTGATATGTTGATAGGGCACTCTTGTCAGTTGGCTCTTGGTTCTAGATGCTATCAATCCATGTGACAACGGATTAAGGTCGAGGACACCAAACTCTCCAAGTTTATATGGAAACTCAAGGAATCTACCTAGTTTCTCCTTTGTCAATGCAACAATCTTCAATTTCCCTAAAAAAGAAACCCACTACCTTTGACCAGGCGACTTCACCTTATCTCGATTTTTATACTATAAGGAGGCCCATAAAATAACTTGTCTCCTAATATGGATAGATCCTAAAGCTCCTATCATCATACAAGATTAACTCCACCATCAGTATAAATGTGATACAACATGACAACATTCATGGAACTAATGTGTGTAGGCACTACAGTCCAGGGCTATAGCCTTAATTCATAAATACACAACACACCAAAGTAACATACAATAGAAGTGAATGATTCTATTTGCCTACAATATTCATACTCTTTAAAATATTGCATATCAACATTAAAATTGGTCATGCTAAATACTCAATTCACTATCATGCATATTTATTCAGTGGTAACATTACAACAACCTTTGTCCTACTATTTGTAGACATACATAGTGAATCCAACATAGAATTTAAACAAAAAAACTTGAACAACATTACCATTTCATATGAAAAGAAGGAAAATATACTTATATGTTCCACTTAATTATGTTAGAAAGTGCAAAAGGGACTGCCACTCTCCACCCAACCAAAGGCACAAATACATCGCAAATTTCTTGCAACTGACCACCCTTAAGCTAAATCCAAAGTCTAAAGGATGCTTCACTTAGGGAATTTCACCAAAGGTTCAATTTAGGGTATAGGGTATGAAGGCTATTCTCCTTCATGTAGGTTTAATCCTATATAGAAATTACCTGAAAACTAATTCTTTAAAACAGGAAAATAAACAACGACAAGAACATAAAATAAATATACATAGATATTTTCCCATGGATCCCAAAACTGGGACTACCAGATTGATTTTTAATTATATTCCTTTCAATGTTACAATACATATATATATACATGTCGAAAAATACATAAACCCCAATCCATAACCCTGTATTAGAACATAACCGTAGCTCCCTTGACCAAATCTACAAAACACCATGGGCAGAAAACCATCATGCCAAAACCATGTGCAAAACCCATACAAAATACCATGGGTAGGTCTGCACACCATCTGTGGGTCCACCCACCATCCTTGGGTTTTCCCCCTTGCAAACCCCTCGACAGGGGGGGATGACCCCCCTATGAGCCCCTCATTTCACCCGGTGCAATGTACACCATGTGGTGCTAGTTGTGGAAGGAATATAACACACACCCAACACTTCACTTACATAAAACATCAAACAAGAAACACGAGTGCTTCCTATCAAGCATTGATTGTGGGTTATTCACACAACAAAGTATGGAAAATAAGGGTCTGTGTAGTACACAAGGAAAACACTTCACCACTTTTGATGGTTCCATTGATGATCCTTCCTCTTTCTAATGCTTTTCATGTGCAAGCAACCTAGACATTAGGCTTCTTGTTTAGTTAGTACCTGACTTAGGCTAAGTGTTCCTCATTTACTTCCTTAACCAACACAACTAGGTGTTTCACAGAACTTGGTATGGAGGGTCTACACACAAAAATGGGAGATCCCTTCATCACTTCGAGGGTTCCCTCATTGATCTTCCATATTTCCATTACTTTGTGTGCCCATTATACACACACGTAGTCACAAGTCATGTGTTCATGGTGGTTGATGGATCATCAGTCACAGATGCACCCAATGGGTTCTTCAATTCACATTCACACATTGTCTCCTCCCATCATCTCACACATTATAATTTCCCATTTCATGCACAATATCCCCTCCACATGTGTTGCCTCAAGAGATAAGGGGTCTAGGTCCCTTCTCAGGCTGTAGATTCAACCCATAACATATTGCATGGTACACAACTCATGCTTGGGGGAAATTTATTGCCTCCTCCTCCATCTCCCTCATAACTACTTTGGTAGTTGGATGGTTCAACTTGAAAATTATGGGTCAAAATTATTAAATTTAGGGGGGATAGCAAAATTCCCAATATCCTTTACTGACTTCCTCAAGCAATATATCCTTTCAAACCTTGGGATTCGTATAGGTTGTCCTTCTTCTTCAACTTGAGTAATTTTTAATTAAATTAATTAGGATACTTACATAAAATAGTCTTGGAAATACATCCATACTAATGTTCCAACATTTTTAATCCTTTAATTACATTATAAAACTTGGGAGTTAGAAAAAGCGATGTTACAGGTTAACCTTACCCAATGTGAAAAGGGTTAATTTGGAGACCAAAACTATGTTATATGTGAAAATTTTGTTTAGAAATGGTCATTTGAAACATTCATACTTGGATTTGGAGAAAAAACCTCTTTGAGATCAAACATTCAATTGTTGATACTACGACATACAATGCACCAAATCTAGTTCTATCAATTGCAGGTAAGAGGTTGTCCCCTCTTCATCAATTATATCAATTTCATTTTTAAATTTTGTTAAAGTTTAGCTCATGGGGGGGCCTTATCTAAGTTGGGTTCTATGGTCACACTCGTGATAAAGGTTTATACATGATTACTCAACACTAATCACATTATGATTCGCTAAAGGGTTGCAATTGGTCACTCTATTAATAAATGGGAGGTCACAACTAACCTCCAAAATGGTTGAAAAAGAGAATGAAATGACAAAAAAAAATGCAGAAATGGTTTTAATGGATTTATAGATGGTTGATACAATATTTAGATGATGTGTTGCAGGTTACTTATTCACCATGCTCAATTTGAATAAAATTAAACATGAGATTGAAGACATGGCTATAATGCATGGCCAAGCCACCTCTAATACTTTGCGAGACTATGACTGGCTGAAATATTTCATGAACCAAAACATGAGAGAACAACCCTCACTACCGCAAAATCTAGTCGAGATGTGGAACCCAGATGAAAAATAGTTTGAAGTGAGGGTCCATGTGTTAACATATACTTCTTGACTAGGTTATCAACACAAGTAGCACTAGTTCACCTTCTTGGGGGAAGAGGAGGTGGAGAGTACTTGTATGATTTTATTGCTAGATACTATCAACAAGGGGATTTAAAGACCAGTAACAAATTTCCAATCAAAGTATTATATGTTTTAACTCTATGCACCATCTTCTTTACCATCATACATCTAATAGGTAGGATGAGACCTCACTTAGCTTTAAAGGGATATATTAAACTAGCATTGGATTGTTTGAACCCCACAATGTTCAACTAGAGTGTAGGTGTGGTGGTGAGTATAAAGGATTAGTTGAGAAAGTGAAAGATAGGGTACCAACAATAATTTGGTGGTAGTCACATCCTTATATCATTCTTCTTGTAGAGAGTCCCGGTGAACCCCATCGTGTTCAACTAGAGCATAGGTGTGGTGGTGAATATAAAAGAGTATTTTGTGTAGTGAAAGAAAAGGTGCCAAAAACAATTTGGTTATGGTTCCATCCTTATATCATTCTTCTTACAAAGAATCCAAATGATGATACCATGGGTGACCACCCTATTTAATGTATTTTTCAACCTTGTATGTGAAAATGGAGGAAGTTGATGTCCAAGCTAAGTGGTGTGGGGCAGGGGGATGGTCCACTCTAGGAATTCAACTCATAATTATTTAACTAGTATGAGGAGTAAATAGTCATGGCTAGGGATTATTCCTACATTGGAACTAATTTCTACCATGACATAAATATGGTGATACGTAAAGGTGAAGAGTGGGGGATCTAAAAAGGAATGATCAATTTGATATGTGTGTGTATGCGGTTTTTTTCTTTATCACATATATAATGTTTTTTTTGGTGAAATATACTTGAAAACATTGATGGTCATGTCATAGATGTTGTGTCAGTGATACCGTCAACTATTTTATTGTAGAGCATAGTATGGGGAGTCGAATGATGATGATAGTGACAATGAGATTACACATGACCTAAGAGAGGTGTGGTGAAACTTGGAGGGTCTCACCATTGGGGATGCTCCTAACGTGGATAGATCCCATACCACATCATCTTTAATGTCATATGATTAGAGTTTCTAGTCACTTCAACCGACTCCTAAATTACATAGTTAGTGCTATAGTATGATACTATGAGTTGATGTTATATTATACTAGAAATAATAGGATATTGTGATGTGTTATGGGCCTATGTCCCAGAGTTTTGTAGACTACACCATTTTTTATGGACTTTGGACATATAACACATTTTTTAATATATATATCTATATATATATATATATATATATATATATATATATATATATATATATATATATATATATATATATATATATAGCGTGTAAACAATTGATCGAAATGCTTATGTTATGATACATGTGTATGATTTTATTGGTTAATTGTGTAACATATGCAATCTAACACATGGTTAGCCATAAATTCAACTAATGTTTTAGATCTTGCGATATATGTTGATAGTTAATAAAATCAAAATATGATTCTAGAAGATGAATCCTCACATGGTTATGATAAAGCATATAATTATGGACCTAGTAGGCATTAGTAAACTATGAAACCACTAGTTGGGTATCCAACTTAACAACTAACTAGAAAGAGAGAGTTTTGGAAAATAGATTGATGATAACACTATAATTCACAATATTGTTGGTTCCAGGACCAGCACATGTGCCCCCTTAATTCACTAGCTCATCTATGGGTGAGAAAATTACCCAAGCATTGGTTGTAAGTTGTTGGGTGTTGTAGTTTGCACCATTTTCAAAGTCCATGTAGGTTGAGGTAGATGCTAACATTTGAAAATCAAGAAATGAGCATGATAAGCAACAAACCAAAATAGACTCTATACAAGAGAAAGAAAAGAACATCAAATTATATAAAATACATAACATACAAAGAATCATGTGGTCATGAGGTCTTATCACAATACCTTTTAAGGTAGAACCCATTGCAAGGCTCTGAGAGAAGGTTTCCATCATATTCAGTTAGTTCATAAGCCCCCTTTTTGAGAACATGTTCAACGATGTAAGGACCATGCCAAAGAGGTTCTAATTTTCTAGCACCCAATGTGACATGAACCTAGTCATAAACCAGGATGAGGTAATGATATGCAAAGGTATGAGGTTGAATTTACTTGTCATATTGGGCCTTCACACATTTCTTATATGTTTCATTAGCAAGTATGGAATCTTGGAAATGCTCATTGAACTATGTTAGATGCATGAGATGTTCCTCCTTGATGGAGGTATCAGGAAAAATTTATATGACCAACTTCAATGCTGGAATTTCACATTCAATAGGTAATAGTGCTTAAACTATGTAGGCAAGTTAGAAAGGTGTGAAACCAATAGTAGCCTTAGTTGACGTCTACTAAGCCCATAACATCGAAAGAAGCATGAAGTGCTAATTAGTCTTGTAAGTCACCATCATATTTTGGATTTATTTTTCAAGATGTTGTTGATGGCCTTAACTTGTCCACTGGATTGGGATTAATAATATGTCAAGTTCTCATGGTGAAAACCCAACTTGGAAACAAATATTGTTATTATTTTATTATGGAAGTGAGGCACATGGTTAGTCACTACAATGTGAGGGATATTGAAGCTTACGATAATATTTGAACACAAAAAATGTATTGGTGGTTCCACCATTAGAGTAGGTAGTCATAGCCTTGCCCCCTTTGGTGAAGTAGTAGCTAACCAAATTAATTTAGTTATGGCCACTGGCCGAGTAGGTCCTACACATCATGAAATTAATCCCCCATTTTGCAAAGGGGTCAATGAAAACTACCAGATGGAGAAGAGTAGGATGAGAATGCATTTTCCTGGTAAACATTTGAAAAAGGTGGAAATTTTGGATGACCTGCATGTGATCTTTGAAGATATATGGCCAAATTCAATTATCTTTTTGGGTAGTTGCAATCCTAGAGAGATGATCATTACATGCTCCACCATGAAGATTATTTAGAACTCGCTTAGCTTCTTGGTGGATGTGACATTGACATCGAATTGAATCAACTCCCTAACCATAAAGAGTATTATCAATAATAAGGTAATTTTGAGCATTATGATGCAATTTATGACACTCATCTTGAGATAGCTAACCTAAAAACTGTTGGGATTGGAGATATACCAATATGTCACCATACCAAGGATCAAAGGAGTTGATGAGGAGTAAAGACTTATTAAGTAAGCCAATGGGTCAGGTTCACTTACTTCTCCTCCGTTTTTTCCACTTCTTTTGAAGACTGGTAATTTGAAATTACCAGGTATCCATAATACCTCTGATATGTTCAAAATTGACAAAGATCGAGTAAACTATATACTGATCCTATAGTAGCAGGATGAAGAAAACTATTATTGATAAAAATATAGTGGTCCTCCCCCCATATTAGTTGTGAGACTCTGTCATAGCAAATGTTTTGCCTCCATTAAATCCATAGATTTATTCAATTTAGCAATAACAAAATTGAGATATAACTCTTGCAAGATGATGATCCATTTGGAATATTTGCTCCCAATTTCTTTCTAACATAATAAGTGTCACATGAAGCTAGAGTTTGCTACAATAATGGTTTCTCACATGAGTTTGTATTGTTGTAAACATTGGAAAACATATATAACTGCAAAGTTAACTTGTCGGCATGTGCATGATAATGAATCTTTGGCCTGGAGAGGCCTTTGCTAAGATAGTAAAAACATTCTATTTCTATGAGTCATCCTCTTAGATGAGCACCATGCCAATGGTAGATTTAGAGACATTGGGATACAATAAGAATTCCTTAGGGTAGTTAGGAGGTCTTAGTAAAGGAACCAATATCAAGGATTTTTGTAGTGCATCAAATGAGCATTGAGCTTGATCATCCCATATAAAAGATACACCATGTCTTAGTAATCACATGAACCATTTGTAATATCAACATAGTTAACAGTGAATATACACAAGAAATTTGCTTTCCCTTGCAAACTTTGAAGTTGGATTTGATTACAAGGAGGATGTCACTGGACTATTGCCTCAAACTTTAATGAACCAACAAGGATCACATTCTTGTATATAATAAATCCCAACAAGTCCCCAAAGGCTAGGAAAAATATACACTTATGCAGGCTTAAGTGGATATTGTAGAAGTGAAAATGAGTAAAAACCACTCGAAGGTAGGAAGGATGGTCATGATGAAACTTGGAGCAAGCCACAGGGTGATCTAGATAGGATTCCATGATGTGCTTAATTTCATGAAACACGTATGTCATGGTTCACTATAAAGTGGCTTTAGAATTTTTAAGACTACATGGCATCTTCTGATAAGAAAATTTAATTCCTCGAGGATAAATGAAGGTTGTTTGTGTTGATATTCTAGTTCGATTTATCTTTGATTATAGATGGAAAAACCATCCATGAAGGAAAGGAATTATTTTCTACCACATTCATCGATGATCTCATTGATGAATAATGTGGGGTAGTTTTCCTTAGGACACACTTTGTTGAGGTCCATGTTATCAACATAGATTTGAATGGTACCTTGTTTCTTATCGACTAGAATGAGATTGGATACCCATTCCATCAAGTGAATTAGATAAATAAACTTTACATGGAGAAGATATTAGCTTCTTACACATGTTGATTATCTAGAGAATTTTCCAAACTAGCTTGACTGCATCATACATTTTAATTTCATGAATGACAATCTAGGAGGTCAATATTAAGCATTTCTTCATAATACCAAGTGAAGATGTCAAGGAATTCCTTAAATAGGGAAGTACATAATTTGATTTCTTTAGGAGAACAATATACACCTATGATGATATTTATGACAACTATTAGTTTTGTAGAGATATTGATGGATATGGTTTTGGAAATTTATGCATTGAATCAAGAAATTAGGGCCAATACACTATAACAGTAGAAACTAGGTATTGTTTGTTGATATTAACTAATTCCATACCAATGAAAATGGATGTGTGATTATGGAAGTCACCCCAAGGATGATCAATTGTATCCATGACCTCCATGGTGTCTCATTAGAAGGTATTGTAGTCGTTATTGGCTAGGAAGTCATGTGAATGTGACGAAGTGATGGCATAGGCAGGTAAAGGATATTGATCTAGATCCACTTCCTATTGGATTTTCGAGTAATTTTACAAAATGTTGATAAAATTTATTCATAGGTGATATTTACTAGACTAACTGGCACGTATGTTACATAAGAGTTGTTTTCTACAAATTTTGGCACCACCCAAGGATCTAAATGTCCATGGGATCCACTAGGGCTAGATGAGATCATAATAATGGAAGAAAAAATATTGGAAGGATTCGATAGGGAAAGAAGGAATGTACCCATTAATGAGGAGTCTTTAAAAATCCCCATGATGATGTTGTTTTATGTGGCAAAGACTCACACACAAATGGTACACTACTACCAATTTTAATTCTCAAATCAAGGAAGCAATAAGAAAGATAATCTATTGTGACAATATTTCCTTAATTCAGGAAGCAAAGAATATTAAATAATGATGGTACCATAGCCATCATATAGTAGAACCAATTTAAACTAAGAAAATATAGTATCTTAAGGGGGGATCAATCACCTCAACTTCCATTAAGGCATTATTGCCCCCCAGTTCCATAAGTAAATATTTAATAATTCCATGGAGATGGAAACAATGGCCATAAAATTCCTTCAAAATAGTGGTAAATGGGGCAAGATCACAAGAACCAATAACTTTCTAGCATGATAGGGATATAACACATGTAGATCTCCCCTCATCAATGATATTTCCATAAACATTATTTCCTAATGTATAGACTCAAATTTGGAAAGAAATATCAAGGGAGAGTTGATTATGACATAGGCTCATATGAAAATTCATAACACTAGATTTTGAGGGATCCAACCCACTAATGGCTAACAATAGTGCCTTTTGTTGCACTGGAAAACTTTGAAATAATTCAAGAGCTAACATGGCACAAGTTTCTTGAGCTAAATCTTCCACAATGCTATAATTATGGGTAGCTAGTGCCTTAGGATTATGTGTGTATCATCAAATTACATCCTTTGGAGGGAGAATCACTATGTCAAGCATAGGCTTCTCAATATGGAGGAAGCCATTAGGTTGGGTATTGATGAGCCTCATCATTGGGTAATTATATGGGCCTTAATTCACATCCTAGCCTAGTCAAACCAACTATTCTCATAACTTATTGCATACTTTTGATTATATTTTGTTTATGAGATGAGTTAGAGTTGGATATTTTGCTTTATGGTCTAATGTGCATTTAATGCAGGATTAAAGGATAAAAGCAAGGAATTCTGGAAAAGAATAAGGTCAAAACTAGAATGGGACAAGGGAGAGGGATTATAGGATGTAAATCCTCCTCATTTACTGCCCCTCCATTCGAATATGAATCCATCAGCTCGGAGTGAAAATAGCCAAATCATGATGACTAGAAGGTAGCTGAGCAAGTGAAAGACAAAGCACCAGTTTATCTCGAGTTTGGGAGCCGAGCCTCCCTAATTTTAAGGAAGTTATTGGAGACTTCAGATGTATAAGTAGAGAGGCCTAGGACCTCAGTAGGATTCAGATTTTTATTGTAAAACTCTACTCTATTTTCGAGCTACAAGACTTGTGACAGGGTTTTTATGTAATCTATTGTTTTGGTAATAAGAATGAGTTTTGTTTTGAGCCAGCATTGAGTTAACTCAGAGGGCTGAATTTCTTAGGTTAGGTCCAAACCCTAGTATCCAAGGCTACTCTTTATTGTACATATATGCTAGTGTAGATTCATAGCTTAATTGTTCATTTGCTTAGTAGATGCATTTCCATTACAATAGTGTAGATTAGATTGGTTGTGTGATAGTTTGCTTCCATTTGTGCCTTCTTTCAAGTAGAAAGCTAGCAAGGAGAAAAAGGATCACCACAAGGTTGTCATCAGGTGTCTTAGCCTCACTTCCTCCCTCTAGGACCATGGCTTGAGGAAGGGACTCTTCAACAGCCCCAAAAACACATATTTCTAGTTCTTGTATGAGCTTTGGAGTTTGTTGTCTTTGATTCAATATTTGGTTAATGTTGCAAGGCAGATTTCATTTTCATCTTTTTCCATCTCCATTTCTTCAATAAGATCTCACTCATGCTTTCATCTCCTTCAAAAACTTTCTTCATGCATAATATAGGCAATTGATTCATGCTTTTCTAGTTTATGAAAATGTATTTTGTTGCATAGTTCTCGGAAGACACACATGTTTTAAGCAAAGCAGGTACTTCATGAGGAGACCAAGACTTCATCACCAGAAACAACCTTCCACTCCATCCACCTTAGCTATCCATTGTTTCACCATCACCCTCACTAGTTTTTCATCATTTTTCATTAAAATTCCCCTAGATAGATTGAGTGAATCTAGCCATCTCTTATCTTGGATATTGACTCCTGAGTGCTCCTGGACCTTCTAACACTCCATTCCACCCATCACACACCTTTCCCAAGCTTCCCAACATCTCCAACACCTCACAATTAGCTCTCGGCTGTATCCTGTAGGTTTTCTGTAATTCCTATAGGATCATCCTGTAGGTTTTTCTAAAACAGCCTGTTTTGAGGCCGAATTGATGGGAAACATCTAGGAAGTCACAAAAAGCCTCATAGGACCCCTCCACACCATCCAACCACTTCATAAACCTTCTATCCATCCTCAAACACCTTCCATCCACCTATCACATCCACACGAACAATTAGTTTGCATACTTGATTTTGCCAAAAAAATGAAAACAGATTTAGTTTAGTTTCTTTGCTTGCACATTAGTATTGTTTGATATTTTTTTAATTCTGCAACTTAGATAGTAGCTTTTTTTTAGTGTTGATTTAGCAATTGTGCTTAGCATAGCTGCTTAAGTGGTTAATTAGGGTATGGTGTGGTTTATCATTACATGTTGGTTTTTTTTTTCCATTACTGCAGTAGAGTAACTCCCTTAGAGTAGATTTTCCCTTCTTCCATCAAATAATCAAAATTCTTCTGATCCTATAGAAGTCTGGCTTGGAATCCCAGTGGTCTCTCGCCAGCTGAACAGAGAAACAGGTAGAACCATCACTTTTACTTGTGCATACAACATTGTCACCTCCAAGTTTTTACGAACCCCGGGTTGATAAGTAAAGCTGGTAGGCCAGGAGTTGCAGCATCCTTGCTGCAAGACTGGCGCTCATCACTTTTTGGTGCCATTACCGAGGAGGTGTCTGAGCAGAATGTGATTACTGCTTTCTGTTCTTCTATTTCTTGTCTTCAATATTTTTCCATTAGTTTATTTCTGCAAAAGTAATCTAGTTGTTTCCTTTCTTTTGTTTTTCATTATCTGCTTTCCTTTCCATTCTGCAAGTAGGATTTCAATTCAGCAAGTAGCTTTTTCATTCTGTTAGTAATTTTCATACAATCAGCAATTTCATTTATGCAATTACTTTCCAAGTTTAAAAAAAAAATTACAAAAACAACCCAAAATATTTCCTTTCATGCCTCGTAGGAATAGGGACAACTTAGGGAAATTTTTGCCAAATACCCCCACTGCATCCAACAGCCAACCTTCTCTCTTCTTCGGTGACTGTGAACTGGAGGAACCCTTAGGTGAGAAACCTAACATATTTGAAGAATCTACAGGGAAGAAGAAGAAGAAGAGGAACCCATTCCTACTGAACCAATGGCTGAAAACCGAAATGACAGAGGGAATAGAGAGAGAGTTGAGGGTGCCTTCCCCATCAAGGAAACCAATGGGGACACTAAGATGAAAAATATAAGCCCCTCTGCCCTACCTCATTTCCATGGCCAGACCACATAGGACCCAACACTTTCCTATTTGAGTTTGATATTATATGTTGAACCTATGACTATACAGATGATGAGCAAAAGTTAAAACTATTTCCATCTACCCTCAAGGATGCAACATTGTGCTGGTTCATGGGCTTACCTAGAGATAGCATCACAACTTGGGCTCAGATGTAGCAGGCCTTTAACAACAAATATCAGGACTACTGTCGGTCAAAGGATACTAAAGAAGAAATTTTCAGGATGACCATAGGCTATGATGAATCCTTAGAAGACTACGAAGAAAGATTCCAGCTTAGTTACAAATGGGCCAAGTGCGCACTCAACCCTGAGTCGCTAAAGCTAGTCCTGCTTAGGGGAGTAAAAGAAGATCTTTTGGATATCTTACATTTGTTAGCAGGAGGAGATATCTACCAATTACCCTATGAAGATATCAAGATTGTCTCTAGAAACCATTCTAGGACGGCTAAGAAAAAGAGTAGGGGTAGTCAACCTATGGCCAGTACATCATCTTCCAACTCATCCATCAAGGGTGAAATTGGAAACATGCTGGAAGATTTCAAAAGTGAGATGTTGCAAACCCTTGCCTTGCAAATGGACAACATGAACATTAAAAGGAATCAGGAGGAAGCAGAGAGAGCCTTGGCCATCTTTTGTCCTAGATGCACCAAGAGGCATCCTAAGAACAATTTTCCATTGAAATATATTGAAATTTGCTCAGTCTGTGAAGAAAACCACTCCACAGACAAGTGCCCTTCCTTACCTAGACTCGAAGCTGTATATCAAGGAGCTGAAGGGGTCACTAAGCAGCTTTTCTACATTAAATAAAGGAGACCTCCTGGGCCTAGACCATACTAGTAGGGCATGTAAGGGTCATCCCATGCATATTACAACCCCAACCAAACCATAATTATACCTTCTTGGGGACCTCCTACTCATCCTTCCTGGTCTACACCCCCTCCTTGGTCCTATGCATCTCAGTATCATTCCCAGCCAGCCAGCCAGTCATTTCAACCTTACGCTCTGCCACAACCTCAGTGGAATACACCACTCCAGGGGTGGAGGCCCCAATACAACAATGATCCAGCTCTATTGCCTCCACCACCTTCCCAACCATAGCTTCTACACTCTACTCCACCTAAGCAACCCCAGGTTCCTGCCTAGACAAATCCCAACCCGAACAATAGGCAAGCTCAGGAAGTATACAGTGGAGAGACATCATATCTAGCTTATGTTGTGGAAATCTAGGAGATTAACCTGAGATCTGGGAGAATTCTCCCGATAACCAACCTCCCCCTCCACCTAGGGAGGTTGAGGAAGAAAGAGAGGAAAGCAACCTTAAAGTAAATCCACCCTTTCCTGAGAGATTAGCCCAACAACTCCAGCTTACACTAGAAGAGACTAAACTTCTGGGAGAATTGAAAAATCTATGTGGAAAGATCCCCCTTCTCCAGGAAATAAAAGATGTTCCCATTTACAATAAGTTGATTAAGGAGAAATGCTTCAAGCATCCATGGAGGCGAAAAAGGGATGCCCCTACCATTAATGTCATTGGGCAGCTGCCCGACTTAATGCTGGGGCAGGTAATATGTCCAAAATATTTGGACCCTAGAAGCCCTGTAGTAGATGGAAACATCAATGGCACCATTGCCCCACACACTCTGACCGATCTTGGGGCTGCAATTAATATGATGACCAAGGACACCATGCTCAAGCTCAACCTCCAAGGGTCATTGAGGAAGACCACAACAGTTCTGCAACTTGCAGACTATTCCATAGTAACCCCTAAGGGAATTGTGGAGGATGTGATGGTCTCCATTGACTCCTGGGAGTACCCTGCATATTTCCTAGTTCTCCAGCCTAAGGCTAAGCTTACTGGTTATCCTCTCATCCTTGGGAGGCCATGGTTGGCCACTTTCGATGCTTACATCAGCTGCAGAGTTGGGAATATGACCATCAAGAATGGGCATATGTCCAAGTAGTTAGTCTTATACCTTCTTGCTCAACCTTCTCTAGAGCATGATTTACCTTTATGGTTAGAGGAGGAGGGAGAAGATGAGGTTTATTCTGCCCAAATTTATGCTTTGGAAGCAACCATGGGAGGAGGACAACAAGATGAGGATGACTTGATTGAACACTTGCTCCAAAGTCCAACTCCTAGTTCATTACCTTTGGAAGAAGCAGTAAAGAAAACCCAAAACAATCATCCAATTGACTTATTCTTGGCCGATTCCAACCCACTCCATGCCAAAACCATAGAATTCAGCCTTGAGAAAACCTCGAAAATCAATCCATCTCTTTTTTCTCTCAGAGAGAAGAAGTTGTGCAACATGTTAAAGGAAAATCTAGAAGCCTTTGCTTGGAGTTACAAGGAAATGAAGAGAGTACACCCCTTAGTGTGTACTCACCACATATGCATCAAAGAAGGTTGCAAGCCAATCCCGCAACCACAAAGGAGGATGAATCCAACTCTTAAAGATATAATCAAATAAGAACTGCAAAAACTACTAGATGCAGGATTCATTTACCCTATCTCCAACAATGAGTGGGTCTCCGCTTTGGTGTTAGTTCCCAAGAAAAATGGTAAGTGGAGGATTTGTGTTGATTACAAGGAGTTGAACAAAGCCACAAAGAAGGATCATTTTCCTCTACCCTTCATTGACCAAGTGCTATACGCCCTCGTAGGGAAAAGGTTGTTCTCTTTCCTAGATGGATTCAGTGGGTACAGCCAAATCCAGATCTACCCAGAAGACTAGGATAAGACCACATTCACCTGTCCTTGGGGTAATTTTTCCTATAGGGTTCTTCCTTTTGGCCTATGCAATGCTCCTGCCACTTTCCAGAGATAAATATTGAGCATTTTTGTCGAATTAGTCCATGATGCGGTGGAAATTTATATGGATGATTTTACACCTTATGGATATGAATTTCAAGAAGCCTTGTCTAACCTAGGCAAAGTACTGCACAAGTGCATTGAAATGAACCTGTCTCTCAGTCCTGAAAAATTTGAATTCTTAATGACTGCAGGGACCGTGCTAGGTCATTCAATATCTCAACAAGGACTGTAGGTTGACCCGAACAAAATAGCCATCATCCAAAGGGTCTCACCTCCTCAAAAGCAGAGAGATGTCAAAAGTTTCCTAGGGTTAGCTAGATACTATCGAATGTAGAAATTTTGAATAATAAACACATATTCAACAGAGATTATCCTGATCATGCACTATTGCGGAATACATGCACAATACATAAGCTCCTCTACGTTGATCATCAATTTAGCAGCATCAAAAACAATGAAACATCAATAGCACGCACATATTAAGACAGTATGTAACCCGGGGAAAGCTTACAGCTGAAAACCCCACACTATCTGTATATTAATGATTGAGAACATGTAACATTACATAGTACAATACTCCTCACAAGTATCCAGCACTATCTCCACCTGTTACACACAAAACTAGCTCAAATCCAAACAAGTCACAGGTTCAAATCTTCTTCGTTGCTTTGCCTGCCTCCACCGCACAATACCTGCTGAGAATCACTCACACTGGAAATCACGTGAGCACAGGCTATTCTGCTGGGCAAATACTACACAATACTCATTGGCATAACTCAATCCATGCTTGTGCAAATCCTCATGCACAACTGATAGTCACAACTCACCCTTTCACTTACCTCTAACACCTGTCTCTGTTGAACTATCCATGCATTGAGTTAACTGATGTATACTTCAGTTACTTTATGAGTTAATAATTAGTGAATTAATTAACAATCAATTAGCACAACTCATCACTAGTGTATTCTCCAGTTAGACTGAATACAACTAGTTCAACTGAACACAACTCCATCAACTCCACATCCAACTCCACAGAACTCACATGCATGAGTTCTAATTGAAGTCCTCTATGCAATAACTCAACTGACCCACAAAGAAAGTGTATTTCCTTCTGACAGCTACATGTGCCACATCTGTAGCTCGAACTGAAGTGCTCCAAGAGAATAAGATAAAGTTTATAGTCCAAATATTACTAAGGGCTAATAATATTTGATTGTTTCTATTTTTAGCCTGGCAGTCTAAAAATAGACTTTGATCACTCCTGCTGTGAACCAAAAATAGAATTCCATCTATTTTTCGCAACATGACCAATCATCCATAAACAACATTCTGCAACTCATAGACCATGATCCATATGTCTAAAAATAGACATAGTCTAAAAATAGACTTTGTGCCATAATTTGCCTGCGAGCCCACTTAGTGAAGGCAACTCCTTTCCACTAAGCTCCATCATCTTGTTGCATTCTCAACACTCCCTCTCAACAAGATATGGATTATCAACAACCCCTATCCTGCCTCGGTGGTATTCGAATTTGCTCCTGGTGAGCGCCTTCGTCAAGATATCAGCATCCTGATCCTCCGTTGGAATGTATGAAAGTAACATGATTCTCTGCTGCACACAATCTCTGATATGATGGTACCTGATGTCAATATGCTTAGATCTATCATGAAATACAGGATTAGCCGAGATTTTAATGCAACTCTGGTTATCACAGTAAATCACAGTAGGATCCAAGTGAGAACCGAACAAACCGACCAGAATCTTCCTCATCCATATAGCCTCGCATGCAGCCAAACTTGCTGCCATATACTCGGCCTCTGCTAAACTGAGTTCCACGGATCTCTACTTCCTGCTGTACCAAGAAACTGTTGTCGACCCGATACTGAAGACCCCTCCTAATGTTCTCTTTCTTTCCGTTGGGCTCCCTGCCCAATCTGCATCCGTGAAGCCACATAGCTTCACCTCATCCTCCTGTCTGTACCACAAACCATATCCCGATGTGCCTCTCAAATAACGCAATACATGCTTTCTTGCCTTCCAGAAGAGCTTGGTTGGCTTAACCATAGCTTGTGAAAGCTGGTTAACAGCATAGCATATATCGGGTTGTGTATTGACAAGATACATAAGCGACCCCACCAACTGTCGATAAACAGTGGCATCCACTTCTTCTGCCGACGTGGCGTCCTCCTTCCTCCAACCTCCAGGAAGAGGAGTATCAACAAGCTTGCAGCCATGCATGTTGAACTTCTCCAGTATCTCCCGAGCATACTTACCTTGAGAAACAAATAGTCCACCACTGCGCTGCCAAATTTCCAATCCCAGGAAATAATGAAGGAGGCCCAAGTCCTTCATTTCAAACTCCTTAGCAAGATCATCCTTGCATGAAAGTATCAACAGCTCATCACCCTTTAGAATCAAATCATCTACATAAAGTACAATGATAAGTAACTTAACCTCCACCACAATCTGGTATAGGTTAGGATCCGCGTCACTCTTGGAGAATCCAAGTCCGGTGAAATAACTGTCTATTCGTGTGTACCAAGCACGTGGTGCTTATTTCAAACCATACAACGCTCTCTTCCTACACACATGCGACTCGCTGCTGAAGATCTCAAAACCTTCAGGCTGCTCAATGTACACCTCCTCCTCAATGACTTCATTGAGGAACACAGTCTTCACATCAATTTGATGAATGTGCCATCCCATCTGCACTGAGAGAGCAAGAATCATCCGTATGGAAGAATACCTTGCGACAGGTGCAAAGGTCTCGTCATAATCGATCCCCTCTATCTGTGAAAAGCCTCGGGCAACAAATCTTGCCTTGTACTTCTCCACACTCCCGTCAGCTACCTGCTTAACTTTGTAGATCCATCTCGAACCCACCACTGATTTCCCTTCCGGTCTAGGAACAATCTCCCATGCACTGTTTCTGACAATCGAATCATACTCTTTCACCATGGCATCTACCCATGCGGGATCCTCCACAGCTTCCTCGAAAGAGGATGGCTCAGTCACAACACATTTTCTCATAAGAGCCATGTATCCAGTGTACCGATCAGGTGACTGTGTCTGCCTGCGTTGGGCTGTAGGTGGTCCTACAACTTTTTCTGCATCTTGAGCCAGTCACTCAACTTCTGTCAAGCGCTTTCGCCCTCTGATGGTTGGCACTGCATGAGTGGTCTCTTCCACTCCATGAACTTCGTCCTGTGGCTGATCCACATCCTGAAGTTCATCTTTAGGAACTAATAGCTCCTCATCTGCATGCAAGTGTAGCTCCCTTTCAAGCGAACACTTCATGGCTTTCTCCTCCTGAAATTTTATATCTCGTCACACAACAGTCTTACCATTGTCTGGCAAATACACACGATAGTTGTGGGGCTTATCAGTGTACCCCACAAATATCCCAACCTCTGCGGTCGGCTCCAACTTCTTCCTAGCATCCTTCATTACATGCATGTAAACGTTAGCACCAAAAATCTTCAAATGAGAAAGATCAGGCTTCTTACCAGAATAAGCCTCCTCGGGTGTACTCATGCCAAGTATCCTGTGAGGACAACAGTTCTGCACATAAACTGTTGTATTGCATGCTTCTGCCCACAAGTGAAGGGGTAGGCCCTGATCATGCAACATCGCCCGTGCAGCACCCACGATTGTTCTGTTCTTCCGCTCAGCAACCCCATTCTACTGTGGGTTATGGGGAGCTATGAGCTCTCTTCAAATCCCTTCTGCACTGCAAAAGTCCTTGAACTTGCCAGAGATGTATTCACCACCATTATTGCTCCTAAGAGCCTTCACTTTCTTCCCCGAGTCCTTCTCGACCAGTGCTTTGAACTCACAGAACTTTGAGTATGTCTCGCTTTTCTTCTGCATGAAGAAGATCCAGCACTTACGAGAGAAATCATCAACAAAAATCACATAATACCTGTGTTTTTCTGTCGAAGCTACTGAGAAAGGTCTACACACGTCTGTGTGAATTCTCTCAAGGATCGTCGTGGCGCAACTATCCTTCTCGTGAAAGGTGGCTTTCACAAACTTTCCCAAAGTATACCCCTTGCACTGATCTGACTGTGCAAGAGTGCCTTTAGGAAGCCCTGTAGTGATCTGCTGCAATATCTTCAAAGGCTCCATGGTGAAGGTGACCCAATCTCCTGTGCCACAGCTCGCCATCATCCCGGCTCACCAATCCTTCTGCCTTGCATGCCATTGCTGTGCAACCATCTACATGCAACTGATAAAGGTTCCTCACTTGAACCCCTATCTTCCGAGTTTCTCCAGTTGTCTTATTGCGCAAGAAAGCCTTTCCCTCGCTGAAAACAACATCATATCCCTTGTCTTCTAACATCACCACAGAGATAAGATTCTTCTTCAATCCTGGAACATGCATCACTTCTTTCAATACGAAGGGTTTACCAGACTCCCTCTCAAAGGAAATGGTACCGATACCAATCGCACTGTATCTACCATCATCGCCCATCTCGATGTGCACTCCAAGATCTTTGTCCTCCAGATCAGAAAACAAATCTCAATCTCCTGTCATGTGAAAAGACACACCACTGTCCAAGAACCATACTGATCCCATCACACTTGAAACCAAGCATGCGATCAATGAAAAATCAAGCTCAAACTGCGAGGCTAGAGCCTCTCCTGCTGCAGATCCAGCAACTTGCTTGTTCTTCTTCTTCTGCGGACATTTAGTGGCATAGTGTCCGTGCTGGTGACAGTGAAAACACTTCACCTTGGACATGTCTTGCTTCTTGCCTTTGCACGAGATTGAGAAGCTTTCTTGCTCTTACCCTTCTTTGCTTTGGTAGCCAAAGCTCAATTTTCTTCATCAATTCCCTTTGATGAAGATCCATCCCTGGTATTCCGCCTGATCTCCCCCTGCACAAGATCTGACCAAAGTCTCGCCCATCCTGGCAATTTCTCCCCTCCATTGATAGAGTCCTGATAGGAATGCCAACTCTTCAGAAGACCAAGGAGAGCCAAGCTCACCAAGTCCTCATCATTGACAGTCACCCCCACACTTCCCAGCTCATCTCTGCACTGAGTGAACTTCGTGAGATACCTGGGCATACTGTCTCCCTTCTCACATTTGATGTTTCTGAGTTTATCTTTAAGCGCCAGCTTCCTCTGATCGCTCTTGCTTTGGAATAGATCTTTCAACAATTTCCACATCAAGTATGGAGAAGCCTTTCCATGCAGGCTGGACACAATGTGATCCTTCATGCCCTCCAACAGAATCCTTCGACACTTTGCTGTCTTCTTTTGCCAAGCATCAACCTACGCAACATCAGTAGGCTTTGGGACATCAGCCTCTATGAAATCCTTTAGCCCATTATCATCCAACACTACCTCCATCCTGTCCTTCCATGCAATATAGTTTGAGCTGCCCTCAAGAGCATGCTCCAATCGCAATCCGTTGAAAGACATTTCCACATTGATACCAAGAAAACACTGCTGCAAATTCGAATTCCACCAGCTCCAAACTCAACCGCCTTTGATCTAAGATTCGTGAGAACAAAGTATTTCTCTTACAGAGATTGAATGTATGGGATTTTACCGAATATCTCACCTTCTAAAGGAAGGATGAATCCAGAGGCTACTTGGACTATTTACAGACTCTACCTGAAGAAATAAGATGTAAACACTTTTGAATAGTAGATCTGATGATCAACAGCTCCGATACCATGTAGAAATTTTGAATAATAAACACATATTCAACATAGATTATCCTGATCATGCACTACTGTGGAATACATGCACAATACATAATCTCCTCTACGTTGATCATCAATTTAGCAGCATCAAAAACAATGAAACATCAATAGCATGCACACATTAACACAGTATGTAACCTGGGGAAAGCTTACAGCTGAAAACCCCACACTATCTGTATATTAATGATTGAGAACATGTAACATTACATAGTGCAATACTCCTCACAAGTATCCAACACTATCTCCACCTGTTACACACAAAACTAGCTCAAATCCGAACAAGTCACGGGTTCAAATCTTCTCTGCTGCTTTGCCTACCTCCACTGCACAATACCTGCTGAGAATCACTCACACTGGAAATCACGTGAGCATAGGCTATTCTTTTGGGAAAATACTGCGCAATACTCATTGGCATAACTCAATCCATGCTTGTGCAAATCCTCATGCACAACAGATAGTCACAACTCACCCTTTCACTTACCTCTAACACCTGTCTCTGTTGAATTGTCCATGCACTGAGTTAACTGATGTATTCTTCAGTTACTTTATGAGTTAATAATTAGTGAATTAATTAAAAATCAATTCACACAACTTATCACTAGTGTATTCTCCAGTTAGATTGAATACAACTAGTTCAACTGAACACAACTCCATCAACTCCACATCCAACTCCACAGAACTCACATGCATGAGTTCTAACTGAAGTCCTCCATGCAATAACTCAACTAACCCACAAAGAAAGCGTATTTCCTTCTGACAGCTGCATGTGCCACATCTGTAGCTCGAACTGAAGTGCTCCAAGAGAATAAGATAAAGTTTATAGTCCAAATATTACTAAGGGCTAATAATGTTTGACTGTTTCTATTTTTAGCCTGGTAGTCTAAAAATAGACTTTGATCACTCCTGCTGTGAACTAGAAATAGAAGTCCATCTATTTTTCCCAACATGACCAATCATCCATAAACAACATTCTGCAACTCATAGAACACGATCCATATGTCTAAAAATAGACATAGTCTAAAAATAGACTTTGTGCCATAATTTGCCTACAGGCCCACTTAGTGAAGGCGACTCCTTTCCACTAAGCTCCATCATCTTGTTGCATTCTCAACATCGAAGGTTCATAAAATACATCAACAAGTTGGCCTCTCCTTTATTTGGTTTGATGGCCAAAGATTCTGAGTTTATATGGTCAAAAAGTTTCAAGAGGCCTTAGACATCCTAAAGGATAAGTTAATCACTGCACCAATTCTCCGAGGCCCAAACTGGGCCTTTCCCTTCATATTCCATGCCGATGCCTCACACAAAGCC